>CAXIVM010001454.1:0-81542 GCA_964035705.1 Porites rus | reverse complement strand
CTTCAGTGCCGGCCATGTGCGAGACCCGGCTTCTGACACTCACCCGGGATTTCGGTGAGCCGTTTCCCCCTGGTGGATTGAAAAGGGTTTCCCCGGAGGTGCTGGGGCTACCAGCAGAGCTCCGCTACCATGAAAAAGATCACACGCCTCTTTTCACGTGTACTTTGGGCCTCAAGTATGTGCGCAGTTCACCTAGATGCATACCATGTGTTCCACCAACTATGACATGACTGAACTTCCTCTCGATCCTAACAAGAATCCTTTACGCACTGCCAGGGCTGGGCACGGAAAGGTTGAGGCTTCAGTTCGTTAGTCTGTGACATGGGGACACTTCGCCCACTGGCTCTGCCGGAGGATTGCCTTGCGTTTCTATTCTTTGTCAGTCCGGTAGAAAGGAAAACAATGAAAGCGATGACCTTCGATAAATCTTTCGCGGAAAAAACAGATACTTTCGCGAACCTCATCGCGAATCTTTCGCGGATGGTTCTAACAACATCTGAAAGGCTGTTTTATATAAAACTCCTTACACGGGGGTTTCGATCAACTCCCATATATAAGGTAACAGCTATGTACACAAAATGTCGTCCAGTGAGAATCACTGTATGATCAAACCAGCATATGTATGCCTATGTACCAGCAATCATTCCCTTCTATCAATAATATTCTGATTGATCTGATTGATCCAGCTCAATTTTGATCAACTATAGGACCAACCACACAAGGTTGCTTGGGGATGCTGCTCAGCAAAACCCCCTATGCAGAAACAGTGCAGGGCACATCTTTGGTCTGAGCTGCATGTCTGCCTGCAGATGTTCCATGCGCCTGAAGTCCCCACGCCCATCTCACCAAGCGAATGTTTGGTACTTTCTGCTTAGTGCTTCTCAAAATCAATGACCACCTTCAATGGGATTTCACAAAGCTCATGAGACAAGTCAGCATTTCCAGGGCTCAAGCTTGTCGAGCACTGCTTCCTTCTCCTTGTCTGCTGGCAACGCCGATAAATTGCAGACCTTTGCGTGCAGGTGGCAATCTTGAGGATTCATGCTTGCAGGCTTTCTTTAGTTAGTGGCGCTGAAGCATGTAGGGTAGGATGCCTTGCTTGCTAGCTCTGACATGTCTGTAACGTGTAGTAGGTGCAGTACTTTCTACTACCCATGGTTTAAGAGCATGGCAAATTGCTGCATGAAAACCATCGTGTTCCAAGCTGCTCTGAATCTTGTAGTCTCTACAAACATGACTTTTTGGAAAGGATGCAAGCCTAACATCGTAATTTTTGTTGGTTTGGTACAGTCGATTACAATCTAGCAATCCAAATGTTTGTATGCAACCAACATACGCAACATAGATGCCTTTCGGAATGGACTAGGCTCCTCTGGGATGCTCTGGGAGCAGGGTAGCAACTTCTTTACCTCTTTTTGAGACCTTTTTTTAAAGCACGGGGGTATTGGAAGAGGTAAGCTAGTAGTTCAAATAAGCTACTAGCTACTGGCTACTGGTTGCAGGATAGCTCACGCTTGCACTATTCATTCGGATCCTAGATTTGTTGGCAAAAAGCATTGTTTGAAACCTTTCCCAACTGAATCCCATGCACATAGTTTGTCCACAAGACTCCGTTCACTCCCCGAGTGTGTTGCCTGCCCCTCACGATTGAAGCCTCAGCTGCAGTAGTCCAGGGCTAAGATCTTTAGACTGGACTACCGTAGAACTTGTACAATAGCTTTGTGACTGCCTGAAAGGCTGTGATTATTTGTCTCATCAGCAGCACAAAGCCACCAAGTCAAAAATGTTTGTGGCACGGAATGCAGTTTGGTATGCTGCTATAACCATCAATCCTCTTTACATGCTCACCTAGGATCAGCTTGCACAAGCCAAATGGATTGAGTACAGCAAGTTGACACGAAGGTCATGAAGAACCTGGCGCCTAGCCCGCTTTTCTTTATTTGTCCAGTCCATGTGCCTCCTCATGATTCCCGTAACCAGCGACACTTCCTGCAGCTGCTTCAACAGCGCAAGCACTGCTGCGCTGTGGTATTTTGATATATGTTGATGATATTGTTGTACTTTGTTGGCTGGCGTTCTGTATGCTTCTGCCTACTGTTGCTTGCCTCAGTTCTCAGTTGACACATTATGCTGCCAGTAGTGCGCTCTGCTTATGTCAGTCGTGCCGCTTCGGGTGTTCCATTGCGCTTCTGATCTGTTCACAGCCACCGTTCGGAAGCTTCGACTCGGCTTGCCTGAATCAGCACCTGCCTTGGGCGAGCAAACCTTTAGCGCTCAAATCCATCAAGCTTCTCTTGACAAATTGACATGCGAAACCAAAAACTACATCACGCTACAGACCCCTTCAACCCCTTCGTAGAGGGGCATCATATTAAAGGGAACCAAGCACCGGCACCTTCTGATTTTGCTCTCATCGTCACTCGCATGACTGTTTGTCTGGTCCATTCCCACGCGTCTCCACAATACAGGGGCAAAGGCCTTTGTCATCATTTCACTACCCATGTTGGTCTGCCGCGCCTGTTTAGGCTGCTCTTTGGTTTACGTAGACATGGATTGAACCACTGCCACTGCGAACTGGAAAATCTATCTACCTTTTGCACATTCCAATCATAAATCTTCAAATCTACCTGCCACACCGCATGCCCAAATGAAGCTGAGGTTGGCAAAAGACGCAACAATGGACTTCTCACAAAAACTTGAAGTGCCGGTGACTGAACACCTCACTAAAGTGTATGCACTACAGTAGCATGTTTTGGTACATCTTTCAGGCTATGCAACTGGGCACTGGGCACCCAAACATTTTGGTAGCTCTTCCTCGAAGCAGCTGCGGACAGATCTCCGAGCCTAGCCGCTCTGGAGAGTATTCCATAGCCAAAACGGAGATGTTAATGGATATGTTGTCTATGTATGCTTCAAATCCCCTTCAAAGGATGTGCGACACCGTTCCACGCAAAGAACCTCATGCAAATCTGGTTTTGCAAATCCTGTCAGCCAAATGAAAAAGTCTACCTCCAGCCAAACATACAAACTGCCAACAGTATCACTCTTAGGAACCTCAAACGATGGGAGAGCTGTGCTTCTTGTCATGTTCATACTTTCACACGGTGCTGTGCGAGCCTGGCTATGCCCAAGACCTGACAAGTTTCGTTTTCAATGGTATGAATCATGGATTCAACAGAAGTGACTGCTGCCGGAATGTCTGACCTGCCAGAACAATTGCAGTGGGCACGGCAGGATAAGCTCCACCGCACTACTCTATACCCCATCTTTTCAATGTGAGTTGATTGCAGGCTTTTGCTGACCTAGATGAGTGCATGTTTAATTGATAGAAAAGGCTGCAAACTGCACAGTTCAAATGATACTCGAAAGAAAAACGGCAAACCATTATAGATGAGATGCTTGACCAATGCTCACACCTGCATTCAACTAGTCTTGGCCACAAGTTGCAGGTTATGGCACGCTATTCAGAAGGCTTCAGCAGTCTTGAGCTCTTCGTGATTCAACTGAGTTCTGCACTTGAAGACCATACAGGAAGTATTGCCTTTTCAGTGGTTGGAGGCCATCGCTATTGGGTTTCCAGGCCATGCCTAGTAGATTGGAGGCCATCGCTAGTAGGTTGGAGGCCATCGCTCTTAGGTGTTCTTCACGCGACTTTACTCTCACACCTCTTGCATGCTGGCAAGGTACACACCACATTACATCACCAAGCAAGCACAGAACCATCCTTTCCCTTGACGTTTCCTCCACCTAAAGTCTCAAAAACCAGCCTGGTCTGCTGAGCTGAGAAATCCCATGGCAAGTCTTTGCAAAAAAAATACTGTATATAGACGGAAGTGTTGCGAACATGTCTTTTCAATCTTTTGCTTGATGACACAAAAGGTTGTTTTGTGCGGCAAGTTGTGGCGAAGTTGTCACCCTCAAGAAAAACTTGAATATCTTTGGCATGAATGGCTGCGATCCTGTAATTGTTGCATGAACATGACAGGCAATTGGTGTCAAAGTGTCATTGATTCTCGAAGGAACGCATGTTTTCTTCGGTCACTCCGCTTCCAGGATCAGTCTCTGAGCGTTCTTTTCGAGGTATCTGCCCTTGAGCACCTCACAGTCTAAGTGGACATTCGATGCTGCTAGTTGGTATGTCTTGACTCAGGTTTCCACTCCAAAGAACAAGGACGCAACAATGAGGCCGCTGATGCCTGAGTTTCATCAACCATTATATAGTACAAATGCTCAAGTTCAGGCACAAACTACGTTTAGCCTTCGAACGCCCATCAAACTCATATGGAAACATCTGGATGGCGTCACGGCACTGAACAGGATACCAGTACATAAGTACTGTCTTGTTGTGTGAATGCATAAAATTAATATGTATATATATATGGTAACCCCCCAAGATCAGTGGTTGATTATAGTTACATGCATGTATAAGCAGATCACATCATGTGACCCTGTCTGTGCATATGATTTGCACATATGCATGACTGCATCCACATGATGTAAAATCATCATTAGTGATTTACAAATTCAATAAACTGAATGATTAAAGGTTAAGTATATAAGCTATGTGGGGGGAGAGTGTACTAACATGTCTTCTTGAAGAAGAGTGGAGAAGATGGGATATTGTGAAGTCTTGAAGCTTGAAGGAGGGGAGGCGGGGCGTACTGCAAAGTTTTCTTGAAGGAAGGGGGGGCGTGCTGTGAAGTTTTCTTGAAGGCTTGAAGGAGGGGGGCTGAAAGAGTGACTAAGGCGTAGATACAACGATATGACAAGTAGCATGGATATGGAAGTGCAATCTGTACAGGTCCTACATTTCAGCAGGCACAATTCACAAAACACTTCCACCACATGCAGCGCCATGTCGCTGTCTTTTCCTCTTTCTAGGCCAAGTCGAAAGTCCAGCAGTCTACAAACTGACACAAGACCAAGGTGCCACCTGAGAAGCTGCAAAACGAAAGCCCGCGCTTTTGTGGGGCTGATTCGCAGTGCGAAGCCGGGAAGAAGCTATTTCCACTGTCTGTGAAGCCTGATGCGCGCCATACCTGGGAACAGAATTGTAGCTACAAGACCTTTATTTTCAAGGTGGCCTGAACAGAGTGTTTTAGGGCAGCAAACCGTGGTCTCAGGCCACCTTGAATGTAGCTTGAAAACCACAGCTACATAGCTACCCTGGGTGTCTATACCTGGCAAGGTGCCAACTACACCTTTATTTTCAAGGTGGCCTGAACAGAGTGTTTTAGGGCAGCAAACCGTGGTCTCAGGCCACCTTGAATTTAGCTTGAAAACCACAGCTACATAGCTACCCTGGGTGTCTATACCTGGCAAGGTGCCAACTACACCTTTATTTTCAAGGTGGCCTGAACAGAGTGTTTTAGGGCAGCAAACCCTGGTCTCAGGCCACCTTGACTTTAGCTTGAAAACCGCAGCTTTGAAGCCTCATGCGCGCCATACCAGAACTGTAGCTACTTGTAGCTACCCTGGGTCCGTATAAATAGTATGTTGCTATACCTCTTACACACCTATACAAGTTCAAAGCACGAATGAGACTTCAAGGCTGTGGATTGCTGTGCGTGTGTAGAGGTTCTCAAGCGGTTGACGGAAAGGGAACTTGAAGAACTATACCTGGTAGCTGCACTATAGCTACCCTAGGTCTCTCTACCTTGCAAGGTGCCAACTACACCTTTCCATTCAGATGATGCAAATGATGCATTTGGCATCTCTTGCATCACCACCCCTCAAAAATCACCTCCAACACAACCTCAAAAAACCTTCCCTCGGAGCACCCTCCTCCCCCAGCATGTGCTGAGTTGACGTATACCTTTCTCGGGCCACCCCCCCAGACCCCCTAACTACTCACTTCGTTCGCCAGACACAACTCCGCTAGCGCCTTCTACGAAGGCTGGCTTTCGTAACATACCTACAAGTCAGATCTTTTACACGCCGAAAAGTAGTCTCTTAGCTTAACAGTACAGAAGGGGAGCTATAGCTTACTCACCCTTATGTCAAAAATTAGTCGGCTGACTGTACATTCAGCTGGCGAAGACACCATGTATCGGCGCTCAGTTGGTCTGTGAAAGCTGCACCGCACGATATCTGAATTCAAAAGTTGAGCAGCTCTCAACGACCACGCATCGCAAAAACTCGAAAATTTTGAAATCTGCACTGACTGCATCGAATCAAAAGACCTCGCAAAATGAATGGAGCAGCAGGCTTGAGTAAAGATCTTGAGGGTAGTGGTCTCGGCCGCAAAAGAACACACACACAGCAGGCTTAAAAGAAAAACACGCGCATCAAAATGACTCTTCATTCCAAAACAAAAAACTCACGAGGCTCAGACAAGATAGCCGCAAGTGATCTGTACACGGACGAATCTATGCACTACACTCACAATGAATCTCCTGATCATCTTCCTTGATAGAATCTTCATCATGAAGATTCAACGTGGCAGCTCTAAAAGTGAAATGAAACGGCAGATTCAAATCACAGCTGTACACAGCAATGAGTCATCGAAAATCATCTTCCATGAAAAGAAGTAAACTCATTCTTTGAGCAGAGCAAGTGATGTCATTTCTGATAAAATGTATTCACAAGCTCAGCGGGGTTAAAACCTACCGCGCAACACTCACTCGTTGCCTATAGGCTCACCTGCCTTTACTTGTGGTTCTCACGCTGTTTGGCCTTTCGGCCCTGATTCTTCCGACGCAAGGTCTCACCCCATCTGTAGTCATTCTTCTCGGCGCTGGTGACTCGAGCCGGATGCAAGGTCATGTACATGGGACCATGACTGTGTGTATCTCCTGGACGAGAGCACGTGATGTCCTGATCAATGAGAGCGAACTCTTCAGAAAAGTCAGTGTAGCGGGTAAGCAGGACTGGGCGTAATGTGGTGTTTTCGGGTTGGGCTGCACTCGGTGCGTTGCACTCGGCGCGATGCACTCGGCGCGTTGCACTCGGTGCGTTGCACTCGGGGTGTTGCACTCGGTGCGTTGCACTCGGCGCGTGGCACTCGGGGTGCTACACTCGGCGCGCTGCGATACACTCGGCGCGCTGCACTCGGTGGGCTGCGCTCGATGCGCCGCGCTGCGCTCGGTGCGTATACGATGCACTCGGCACTCGGTGCGCTGAACTCGGTGCGTTGCACTCGGGGTGTTGCACTCGGCGCTCGGTGCGCTGCACTCGATGCGCCGCGCTGCGATGCACTCGGTGCGCTGAACTCGGTGCGCTGCACTGGGCGCGCTGCGATGCGCTCGGCGCGCTGAAGTCGGTGCGTTGCACTCGGCGCGTTGCAGTCGGCGTGCGGCGTTCGGCGCGCTGTGATGCACTCGGCGCGCTGCGCGCGGTGCGCTGCGCTGTACGCTCGGCGGGCGGCACGGCTACGCGCGCTAGATTTGGCACGGCGCGCTCGGTACAGTGGAGCAGGCGCGTTGCAATGGGCACAGAGCAGTCGATGCGCTGCATGCTCTGGGTCCTAGACATTCTTGCATCGACGACTAGGCTGTGCAGCTATTGGAAGTGTTTGTACTATCACATCATTGTGGAAAGGATGGTTATCCGGTTACAAATTATATGTTATGTCTCAGGGCCTACTAGCTGGAGACCCATATGGTATGCTAGATTCTGCTAGATGTTGCTTGAGCATGGGGCATTGTGCTTTGCATATATATTTTCCTCAAGAACTAGACATGCGCACACCCGATCAGCAGTTGCAACGTGCTTTTTGTCAACGCCTACACATCAGTTCCAGTGTGACGCCATGCGAAACCCGGATGGCTGGGTGGTCAACTGGGGGCGCCACGCGGGTTACGAAACCCGTCCGACCGATCCCGGATCCGCGGCCAAAGCATGCGAAAGCTTAAAGCCAAAGTGAAACCAGAAAACGTTTATGCAAAGTACTCTGAAATTGTGGCTTTTCTCTTGCGTAGCATGCCAGGAAGGAGGCTCCGGAAGCCGAACCTCAAGAAACGACACGATCCGAACCGAACCTCAAGAAAAAGAAACAAAACAGGAAGCAAAACGGCGGAACGGGAAAAAAAGAACCGTCCGTTCGGAAACCATTTGCATACGAAAAACTACACGTATACACAGTTGATTAGGTCAGCTCACTATGACGTGGGCGAATTATATAAAGACTGTGTAACTGATACGCTCAAAGCACGCGCGCCCCGTTTGATTCCCAAGAGCCCCCCCGTGGCTTCTCGCGTCATGTCAAAGATAGGTTTATGAGCGGAAGCCGCATGTGAGTTTGCTGCCTGCGCCTGTCCTAAAGACTTGAGAAACAGTGGGCATTGATCTCGACTTCCTACTATTTAAAAGCAAACTCTTAAAAATAGTAGTCAGGGAATGGCTCCACATAACACAGGCATAGGCGCACAGGAACTACATCAACCGCACTTCTTCAGGTTTTGTCAGAGAAAACTATCTCGGCCCAACCGCAAAGACTCACACATTTGCATCGGCTCAGGCGTAGCAGCAATGGAGGCCCAGGCAGCAACCTGGTAGAAGGACACACTAGAGCGTGGCCCAACGCATTTCTTGTTCCGCTCCGAATCGGCCAGAGCCGGGATGAAGAGTTTTGCGACTATATACTAGCTTCTGCCCCAAAGCCTGCAATGCGTCTGCCAAGTTCTACGGGTTCCTGTCCTTCAGCTTGCAACGCACGTCCGCCAAGGCAAAGGCATCATAAGGCAGCTTCCGAGCACAAAGAATTCTAACCGTATCCCGCATCATTTTGGCCTCGTTTAAGTCTTGCTCTTGGCGAATGCCACCGCTACGCTTCTATGACGATCCTCGCCAACCAATGCCGCTTCCTGAGCTGCCATAAACCTGTAGAAGCCACGGTGGAGCTCAAGTTCACGGAAATACTTGCGCGCTGTCGCCATAAGCTCCATGGGCTGAATCGCTCGGCGGCCCGGCTCAAATTGAAGGGAGGAATTATGAGTCTCAAGGTATTGCACCTGAACACACGCGCGCAACCAAGGTTGTAGGAAACCCTCACAACGAATGAGCAATGTCCCACCGTGGAGAACAATGCATTGGGATATGTTCGACCTATCTAGCGAATATCGTGGCATCTTAGAGTCTTAGAGCACTAGAACAAATAATATGTTGACATAGATTTTGACAGTATACTTCAGGAAAGTAGCTGAAAAGTATCGAGGTTCTTACTTCTGAAAGACTGATCGTTTAGATCCAACGCCCCCCTTGCTTTGACTCCTTACTCGCATCTTGAGGAAAGTAGCTGGAATCAATAGGACTATAGGGATCAGATCTGGATCATCTGTGCGCACAAATCTGGATCATCTGCGCACACAGGGCACATGGGGTGGGGAGGGGTGGGGCTCGCATCTGAGCACCCTGGATCAACACCCGGCCTTCGCACCTACCGTAAGAACCCAAAGTATGGCCACACTGTTTAGGCACCCCGCATACGGAAGCCGCGTGTACAAACGATCCCCGTCACCGCGTGTACAGACGATCCGATTTCCGCGTGTACAGACGAACCCCTGTCCCTGTGGACGGGTCCCTAAGTTCTGAAAATGACCGGCGACATAGCCGTCTGGCGCCACCAATGATACCATAACAGCTAAGTTCTTCACGTCATTAAAGACTACACAGCCCTGATGCGCGGGCATACGGGCATGTGCGTGTGCGTTCGTGTGCGTTCGTGTGCGTGTGTGCGAGTGCGTGTGCGTTCGCGTGCGTTCGTGTGCGTGTGTGCGAGTGCGTGTGCGTTCGTGCGCGTGCGGGTGCATGTGCATACGCGTGTCTGAAGCTGAGGTCGCCTGGCTTTTCCATCAAACCCTGGTGCGCACACATTGGGAGTGTGCAGGCGTAAGAAGCTGTGCCAATCGTCGCATTTTGCTGTGCAAGGAGCCTCCGGATACGCGCAGTCCCCCCAAGGGCGTCGCCGGTGGGCGAAGCCTGTCAGATATATATATATATATATAGTGAAGCCACGGACCATCATATTGTTTAATGCACCCGTCGTGCAGGTTCTTTCGGCTCTTTTAGTTTAGTTGGCTTCCCGTTTGAGTCCGGCAACATTCTCAGCCCATCAAAGACGAAACAACGCTGAATTAATTTATGCAAACGCCAGTTGCATCCTCACTCGAATAGCATCCAAAAGAACGCCATTTGAATACTTGCAATTCTTGGATTCACTGTGGTTCAGTGGGCCATTTAGCATGCCTGTTTCACAGCGTCACCCCAACTTCAGGTCAGTTCAGTGAATTCGGAGAGGCTCCCGACCGAGCTTCCATTTCAAAAGCCAGGGCCTTGTGATTCATTTGTGCAGGACATGTGTCTCGACGTGCGCACTTCGTGCCGTTACGAAGCAAAACCGGTCTTCTTGCCACAAGGGACTTTGGAGTCGTAGAAAATGTCATTTGTACTTACTATATAACTTATACTATATTCATGTATATCCTGGAAAAAGGTCATGTCGGAAACTGATTGATTTGGTAGAGCAAACCTGAAGTAAGTCTATAGTCACAACTGAGCTTCCTGGCGGAAGAAGCTTTCTGCGAGCCAAGGCTACATCAAAGGATGACATGCCTGACTTTGGTCTCTGAAGGCAGTCATTGCCACAAGAAGGCTCAGTAATTACGTCACATCCAGGGTATTTCCACCTCTTAATATCTTTTGCGGGGATTGAATTGCACGAGCTTCGATATGCTTCGATCAGCAGGCCAGTCTGAATGGCTCAAGGATTAGATGACGGAGTACCCCCCCTATCCCGCCTCGGCAAATGACTGTTTGGTGATAAGTTTAGCCACTCACTGTTTTGCGAAACGATAGTTACAATGATCAGAAAGCTGGGCTCATGTGAAGCATGCACCTGAGTAGCAAATAATCATCAGCCAATAACTTGGCCTCAGCGCTGTTCACACTCGTGGATTGAAGCCATGAATGGTAGAATTAATATGGGGTGTGCGGAAAACTGACTACGTATGAGTAAAAGTGAGCCACAGCCGCCACAGCCAGCATAGCCTTTTACGACAAGCTCAGCTTGATCATCTATCAACCACTCAACCCTCACACAGAAAAACGAGCACTGAAGCAAGGACGCTACTAGGGGCTCCTGGCATTGCTACTAGGAACAAGAAGCTACTAGGGGCTCCTGGCCTTACTACTAGGAACAAGGACACTAGTATCCGTAGTAGAATTGCCCGATCACGTCTCGGGGGCATAGAGGGCAACTCCCACACATTCCATAGTTGATCGTCTTCAAGTGCACGAGCTAGTAGCTTGTTTAGAAAGTCACAGTTCTCATGGATTCTGATTCTTTACTGCGTCTGAGCAAAACTTGGGAGGGAAACGGCCTTTGCAATTTGCAAGGAAGTCCTGGGGCCAACACCAAGGACCAAGGCCTGCAACACCATCCGCTAGTACCAGGCCCAAAGCCTCAGAAAGAGTGGGCAACAAACGACAAGTGGAAGTTTGGAATCGGAACACTGTTTTCATTGCTTGGCCATGCTTGGCCTGTTTGTAGCCTGTTTGTGGCTTGTCTGTGAAGCTTTACGACAATTTAAGCTTCACCAGTGCTGCAAGTTCCCCTTGTAGCTCTTGGAGTTGCATAGCACCTTTGTCAATTAGTAGCTTCAGGCAAACTCAATATCAACCCAGAATGTTTGGCAAGAACCTGCCAACCACGTGACATGTGGTGGTGATTGACAGCTATCAACAATAGTTCACGCGATGGAAAGCAATGAATACAATGAACGATTGAACATGTTGATACATTGTGTAATATGAGGACGTGACATCATAGCATGACCCCAAGTCATGAACTGCGACGAAGTCCTGCACCATTCCAACCCATACTGCCCCATCCCTCTACCAAGATGCACTAGTTTGAGGTTCGGTTGGCGGTTAGGGTTCGCTAAGGGTTGCTGTTTGTTGTTGGAGCGCAGTTTTGGTTGTCAGGAAGAGTGAGCACACGTGAGCACAAATACTGGACGAGAAGGGAGGAACAGGGGACAATCTGGTGCTCATGTCACGGTCAATGAATGTATCCACAAGAAAGCAGGTCTGGTCGCCGAGCCAAAAGCTAGGTCCTTTTGACTCAAGCCTGGAGTAACAAGATTTGCACATCTATGTTTGCCAAACATACACAAAGTTTAACGGCTGTCAAAAGTCGGCAACCATCTTTCTGCTCATGTTGTCTTGGCCATCTGCTTTCCTTGCCATGAATCCATGCAACATCGACACCCGCAAAGTACCAGGCCCCAAGGGTGACGCCCATGGGACCCGCTAGGGTGCGGCAGAAAATCCAAGGACCTGCGAACAAAGAACACGAGAAGCCTTTTTGCCAACAGTCGCCTCTGGTGCAGATTTGCCTGCACAATCTCGATTTAACAACTAAAGCTCATCACGCAGCCCTGTCCCTACACCCGGGCCCTGAAATGATCATGCCAGGCCCTAATAAGCCAACATCAACGGGCTCTGGATAAGGTCACTGCGATCAGGTGCTAGCTGGCTAACATGAACTGATAGCACCGCTACTTCATGTTTCAGTGAAATCTATCCTTGCACACCCTATATACATGTCCACCTCTCGGCAGCCAGTACCAATGCTAGTATCAAATACCCAGCTGCATTGTTGGCCTTGCACTAATGGCCCAAAGCGTGCCGTGTTCAGACCTGGAGCTCTGGCGGAGGCAATAGTGATGTATTTTGGACAGCTCTCTAACTACAGTCTATACACGATCAATCCCATGACTGGCCAGTGTGATACAACCCCAAAGCTACTTAGTTTGCCCAATATGACATCTCAATTGCAAACTTGTTTGAGTTTTGATGGTTCTCCATTCTGAGAACAACTTGCTGATAGTATGCTTGAAGCCGTATCAAAGTGGACATTATAGTACAGTATATAGATGCTTTGTAAACACACACCCAAAAAGTCAGTGTTGATGCCTTGAGGTACAACAGCTATAGATAGTTGCTGCCTGCACACCAACCAACTCTCCTCAAATAACTCAGGTGGCCGTGCCAAGATAAGTACCACCCCACCAGGCAAAGACCAGCCTTGGCAAAAGAATTACAAAGTACAAAACCAAGCAACACCTTTCTTGGGGTTGTGTTGGTAATTTGTTATCCTTGACCTGCGCTTGTATACTATCTTTCACTGTTGTTGTCGACGGCCACGGGCCACTGCATATCTTGAATTGCACACCACAGTCACCGTCTCGGCGACTCATTTGATATCGTCATCAGTGATCTGCAGTCACTTTGCAAAGGCCAGTCTACCGCCTGCCATCTCTTAATGATCCGGTGTCCCTTGTTCTTGATGTTGACCCAAACCAACAACCAACTGAGTGGCGGCGCGCTGTGTACTTCAGGTGGTACGGCCTCAGGACCCAACTGAAATGCAGCTTCGAAGATCTATATAGCTTTGCGCAGCATATGCAGCATATGCATCAAAATCAGTTTTAGCCGCCGCATGATGCCAGGCCTATGGCCTATATAAATGTAAAGGTTGAAAAGAGGAGACTTGCATTGAATCTCACTACTGCAATGTTGACAGGCAGTGCTTTACCGTGTTCATTCACGAAGGAGCTCAAGCACAATTCATGCCGACCATGTGGCATGAACATCTCGAAGATCAAAGGAGAAAATGTGCCAACGTTGACGCCTCAAATTGACTGAGGGACTGGTGATTGAAACTTGCCTGTACTGTATATTATCTTCCTTTTGAAAGCTACAAAATGCTACAATCATGTGATTTTCTTCCAACTACTTGTTGTGTTTCCAGCGGCTTACTCACCCCACTGCTGCCCTGCACCACCTTGTCGGAGAGATGGATCCTTACTGAAAGTCCCCTGGTGTGGTAGAGGATTGAATAACATGGTGACAGCGGTGTTATGGGCCCCTGCGTTTTTGCACATCTAGGATGGGCCTTGATTCATGAAAATGCAGGCTTCATGGAGAAAATACATACTCATAACTTTGTGGATGGTTTTCGAGGGATTACTGCTTGTCCACATGTTTTCTTGTGTTCGGCGTATTGGCCACAACGGCGTACCTGTTCTCAGGGACTGCAAAGATCAAAATTTGTCCCGCAGCCATCGCAGCATATGTTCTCTTTAATTAGCGGACATCAGGCTGCACAAGTTTCCACAGAATATATAAGTTCATGAAGCGATGATGAAGATGAAGTTCATGACACCAAAATGAAGATGCAGTGCATGAAATGCGGATGAAGTTGAAGTGCCTGAAAATGAACATCCTGAAACAATGATGAAGATGCAATTCAAATCAGGATCATGCATTCTCCTTGCAAAACCCACAATTTCCTGGAACAATGATGAAACAACTCCATGAAACAAAGATGAACATTAAGTTCATGAAGCTACGATCGAATCAAATGTTGACGATGATCCAACCGAACATCATTACTGTACCTCGCTAAACAGGACGTCTTGACTGTTGTGTGGTCACATAAGACATCAGTGCAGGTCTAAAAATGTTCAAGACAATAACAGGGGCTTGTAACGTCTGCGCTTCCATCGCGTAGCCTGCTTGAGGCATCTCCCAAACTCATTTGTCAGTTTTCAGCAAACAGTCTTTCTAGATCACGCTGAGGCACATAGAAAAATGCCCTCGAGAAAAGCACACGAGATGAAGACCTGCCCACCGCAGTCAGGAATCAGGAACCAGCCCGACTGGATATTTGTCAAAGCCTGTGCTTAAAACAAGCTGTCTACCAAGCAACAACCTTACTTGCGGCTCCTTTGAGCCAGGTATGGGAAAACGCTGGAACTGGAACTTTTAGATCCGCAAGAAACCTTTGTGTTCAAGATTTGTGTCCCTTTGCCACATGATGCTTGGAACAAAACTGGTCCTCTCATATTTCACTACTTTCATGATCTTTCATATCCACATCTTACTATTTGGCTGTGTCCCGGGCATGTGCAGCAGATGGTGGTGTCGCTACCATCCTGAACACTGAGCACTCAATTGTACCAAGGATGTATTGGTACAATATGCATCCCAACTGAGCTACATGGGAAACCATCCATGGAAATGAATCAGTTGTGCCAGCAAAGACCCCAAACAGCTTCAGCATTATTATTTGTTCCGATGTTGGTGATAACCTCTGTAATTAAATATATTTCTACAGTTTTCCAGTGGCAACAGGAGGACAAGAGGAGGACACAGGGTTCGCAAGCGCAGCCAAAGGACAGCAGGAGGACAACTGGAGGACAAGAAGAGGACAACACCCGGACACAGGGTTCAGGAGCGCGGTCAGAGGCTGTGGCCGTTGACCAGTGTCTTCTTTCCTAAGAGAGAACCGCAACAGTAAACTGTTTGGGGAATGATGTAACCCAGTGGCCCAAAGTTGACAAAAAAAAATTGTCCAGCATAAAACACTTATGTTCTGAGGACTCAGCTTGTCACCAAAGACCTCTGTCATGCGCCATTGATGTGCCTCGGCGAACTGTCCCAAAGTGTGCAGAAAGCCGCCTGTGGAGGCATGCAAATGCATCTGCAAGAATCCAGACTACCGTACAACATCTGAGCTGACAACATATTACAATATGTTATACATTATTCCGTGTACCTACTGGTGCAATCCTTCCGACATACATCTTCCATGTTTTGGTGGATTTCACCCTCAGCGCTTGCAACTTGCCAGGTCGGCATCTTCGAAATGCCGCCGGAGCCTCAAATGCTCCATTCGCGCTGATTCTGTCCAGTCTATATTTTTGAAGGCTGAAAGGTCGAGGACAAACAAAGCCAAAGCTACATGGCTATTCGGTTGGAGGCCATCGCTATGAGGTTGGAGGTCATCACTATACATTGTCGATTCCTGGGTTTGTGCTTGCACCGTCGATTGTTGAGATGTGATTAAACAAGCACAATCAACGCATCTCTTGCACACCTGTGCCCTCTAAGGTCCATGCTCAGAGGTGGATGGCTCCGGAAGCGTTCTCAGCTAGCATGTACATGTTCTTGTTTTTCTACAGCAAACCACGCGTGCTTTCAGGATACATCTGACGACATCTCGATACTGCTGCTAAGGGAAATTTAGTTCTTCCTTAAAATTGAAGGACTGTATAAAAAAAGAAATGACATGATGACATGTCTATTGATCTCTGTTACAACCGGTCAATGTAGCTTTCCTCGAATCGGTAAAGGGTAGTTGCAGGGACTTCTCTCAGTGCTGCACACGCTGCTGCGCCAAGCCCGGCACATTCGGGACCATGGCCTGAAAAGCTTGCTTGGCTGATCTTGGCTGTGGCTCATATGAAGATACGATTCTTTCCACTGAATTGGTTTCCATTTGGGAATCTGTCCGGCGGTCAAAGTGCTTGCCTCACAGGCCTCCTTTGAAGTGCACAGCGTAGCATGATGTCCTGTCCTTTCTCTGTCTTGCCCGCCCTCTCCTCCTAAACTCATTTCACCAGTGTTGCTTACTGAGCTCACTGGAAGAGATTACCTACGTAAGATCAACAGAACACCTTCTCCTGCTTTGCCACTTCTGGAGTTGATGTGGAGCGGTCATTTGGTACACACTGCATGTTCGGCACCTGGTAGAGCTAGGACTATATATTGCGTCATTGTCCAGAACCAACAATTCAAAAAGTCAACAGGTATATCACTGTAATTACAACGAATTGAATTGGAAGGTTCTACAAGTGACTTGAGTAGTGATCATTTTCTCTCAACACCATTGTCAGCTCTGTGACACTATGGAAGCTTGAGAAAAGCAGAGCCACCGCCACCGCCAAACTTCACAGTGTGAACATGTTTGAAACATCACCAGCTGCATCCGCATACATGTTGTGCTTGAAAAGTCATTATATAATCATTCTCTATAGACACATGACTCAGCTTCTCTGTGAACTCACAAATACGGAGTCGTAACATCAGCTAGAAAAGAGTTGTACTTCTTCATCTGACCAGTACTATAGAGTCTTTGTTCCTCAGAGCGCCAAGAAATCCGCGAGAAAGTGGCGTCTCCGCCTAAGATGCAAACCACCCAAGGATCTGCGCGCACAAAACAACTTGGAAAGAAGTAGAAGTGACTCTGCTATTTCCATTGAGTCTGCCCTGTGGAAACGTGCTTCCCAACGTCACAGCGAGTGAACTGGCTGATGTGTGCTGACATACATCCAAAAAGCGTCGCTTTTCACCCTGTGTGTGCCTCTCCCAATCACAAGTCAAGTATAAGGAAGTATTAATATATTATGTTCCAGCTTCGTTTCATAGAAACACCTGGTCAGCACACCTGAAGCAATAGCTGGGCTGAACCACTTATTTGTCCACTCAAAAAACTGCTTAGGAAAGCAGCCATCAAAAGGTTTGGTCTTCGCACATCAGTGGAAAGGCGTTATGAGGTTTGCCAGTCTGCTGCTGGACCGATTGGAGAATCCAGTTCACATGTTCGCTACTAGGAACAAGAAGCTACTAGGGGCTCCTGGCATTGCTACTAGGAGCAAGGACGCTACTAGGGGCTCCTGGCATTGCTACTAGGAACAAGAAGCTACTAGGGGCTCCTGGCATTGCTACTAGGAGCAAGGACGCTACTAGGGGCTCCTGGCATTGCTACTAGGAACAAGAAGCTACTAGGGGCTCCTGGCATTGCTACTAGGAGCAAGGACGCTACTAGGGGCTCCTGGCATTGCTACTAGGAGCAAGGACGCTACTAGGGGCTCCTGGCATTGCTACTAGGAGCAAGGACGCTACTAGGGGCTCCTGGCATTGCCACTAGGAGCAAGGACGCTACTAGGGGCTCCTGGCATTGCTACTAGGAACAAGAAGCTACTAGGGGCTCCTGGCATTGCTACTAGGAACAAGAAGCTACTAGGGGCTCCTGGCATTGCTACTAGGAGCAAGGACGCTACTAGGGGCTCCTGGCATTGCTACTAGGAGCAAGGACGCGACTAGGGGCTCCTGGCATTGCTACTAGGAGCAAGGACGCTACTAGGGGCTCCTGGCATTGCTACTAGGAGCAAGGACGCTACTATAGGGGCTCCTGGCATTGCTACTAGGAGCAAGGACGCTACTAGGGGCTCCTGGCATTGCTACTAGGAGCAAGGACGCTACTAGGGGCTCCTGGCATTGCTACTAGGAACAAGAAGCTACTAGGGGCTCCTGGCATTGCTACTAGGAGCAAGGACGCTACTAGGGGCTCCTGGCATTGCTACTAGGAACAAGAAGCTACTAGGGGCTCCTGGCATTGCTACTAGGAGCAAGGACGCTACTAGGGGCTCCTGGCATTGCTACTAGGAGCAAGGACACTACTAGGGGCTCCTGGCATTGCTACTAGGAGCAAGGACGCTACTAGGGGCTCCTGGCATTGCTACTAGGAGCAAGGACGCTACTAGGGGCTCCTGGCATTGCTACTAGGAGCAAGGACGCTACTAGGGGCTCCTGGCCTTACTACTAGTAACAAGCAGGTTATGCAAGGATAATTATATCTAGGCCTCACACCGCCGGCTTGCCTGACAGGATCATGGAGCAAGAACATGTGCATCCATCAGCTAAAATTCACCAACCAAGCTGCCGACTCTTCACAATCCGGTATCCGCATGGATTCACTACTTGGACTGACTTCATAAGCCTCATGGTTCATTTTACGGCAACATCCAAGATGATTGCTTCACGATGTCGGTCCTCCACCGCAAGGGCTGCGAACGTTGCGCAGCCCATGTTATGCTGTTGGGTCGGCAGCCTTGGCACTTGTACTACGCTCGATTATTCTACCTTGTTGCTACTGTCTAGTAGATAGCCCAATATTGAAGTAACTAAATTTATACAATTGCCATTGATATTCTTGGTAGTAGCAGTAGCCGTAGGAATAGAAGTAGTAGCAGCAGCAGTAGTAGCAGCATTTGTAGTAGTAGTAGCAGCAGCAGTAGTAGCAGCAGTAGTAGTAGCAGTAGCAGCAGTAGCAGCAGTAGCAGCAGCAGCAGCAGCTGGAGCAGCAGCGGTAGCAGTAGTCAGAGGAGCAGGAGCAAGGCACAGTGGAGGCTGAGACCTGCTCCCAGACCTATCTAAGTCAGCTTAACAAGGGGCGGTTATAGCAGTTGGATTTCGGGGTCTATCTGGAGGCCATCGCTATTAGGCTGGAGGCCAGCGCTATTAGGTTGGCCACGTGTGTTGAGTTTCCCGAAACATCTAGGAACCAAATCATTAGTGCGAGCGAGCGCTATCCTGCATCCAGTTATATACTAGTAGCTACCTAGCTGACCTAGCTACTACTATACTACTAAGTAGCTACCTCTCCCTTACTTAACTAAGTAGGCGCCTACTTAATTAAGTGGGGGGAGGGGGCTTAAAGAAAGAGTCTTTAACACAAAATCGCCAAAGTTCTTGGAGGATATCAGCCAACCAGGTGAGGTCCTCACGACAACCCTTCTTCCGCAACCTGTCACATCACTGCAGCGAGCTGTACATGGTTGCTGAACAGGGATGACGGGCTGATTTCGAAATTGACGTGGGCACAAAGCCAAGGACTCCAAGGATGGACCATCCAAACTACAATCCAAATCTCTTCTAATCTCTTGCCGCCCTTTTGGCTTTTCAGTCCATGCACAGCCCTTGGTTAGCAACGCTGGACTCTTCAAGAACTGTTCCCATGCATTCAGTGTCGCCTGGGTGGTGTCGAGGGCTCCAGCCTTTGAACCTCGGCTCGATCTCCAAAATATTGGGACTTGGGCAACTGATCCCGTAAAGACATAAGAATCACAAGATTATATCAGCGCATTCCGAGAACAAAAACCAAAGCACTTCTGTCATGAGTCATGGACCTCCAAAGAAGTTTTCCAATGCTGCAAAGCCACGTAAAGCACCACCCTCGAACTCTGGTGGCTCGCCGTTGACTTTCTGCCAGGGGAGGTGAGGTGACAATGATTTTGTCTCATTGAGCTTGGCACATTCCACCAGCCAAAGCAGCAAATCATGCCATAAAATATACTGTATGTTATATATAAATATATCAAATGTGGTGGCTTTGTTGACAGAACAAAATAATCCCTCGGCCCTCTGGGTCCATGAAAGAATACATACTCTCTGGTTGTTGGTAGCAATGGTTTGTATATACAGTAAGTCCAAAATGTAATCTTTTACACTTCTGCACATATACATGGAAGCCAGGAACTATAAAAGGCCGAAATACATGGCACTGCAAACCTATATTTCTGGCTGCTATGTTAGGGAAATGTCTAAGAAAAGTAGAAACGCAAACTGACATAGAAGTGGAATGCAATCCATGGACATGCACAGTTTTCGCCGCTAACATGGAAGCCGGCCTGCATGTGTTGCCTCCTGGTGTGTGCCTTCCATGTTAGTGTAGCTATCAGTTTGATATCCTTCAGCTTGATATATGACTGCAGTGCTAAAATACTGTACAGTGCGGTACAGTAAGTCACTTGGCTTGGGGCTACTGTACATCCTTCATGCAGCTTTGAACCCGACATCCAGGCCAACGACAGCAAACGTGGAACCAGAAAAGTTTAGATACATACACATCTCTTTCCAGGATAGACCTGTGACCCTGCCAAAAATTGTGACTGCTAGGTTAGTGTTTTTTGCAAGAAAATAATCATTTTACCACTAACATGGCACTGCAAATGCTGCTGAAGTCAAGCAGCGGTGCTTTCTAAGTTAGTGGTTTGTCATTGGTGAGGCTCTGCTAACATATATCCCCCCAAAAAATGACTCTCTGCTTCTACATATTGTGCGGAAGAGTAGACCCTAAAGCACTCCTTTAGGCTCAGGGAGTGCCAAGACCGAAGTGAGCTTTCAGTCCCCTTTCTGTGCTTGCAGGATCTTGCAGGGACAATTCGGACGCAAGCACGCTCCTCTTCTTGCGTCAGCATGTCATCGACCTACAGTGTTACAGCATCCATCCAGCAACTGCATATACACACCTTTCTTTCCACGTTGCAGCACCTACAGTAGATGAACTCCACGTATGACCCCCAGGTCCCCTGCAGCTTGGCACATCTTTTGTTGTCGGACCTTCAGCTTGTCCAAGGCCTTTCACAGGTGCCATGCCCCTACAACTGTTCCCAGTACAATTTCTGAACATACGACCTGCTGATTCCTTGAACGGTGTGCGATAGGTGTGTCAAGTCATAACAAGAAGCTCTTTCCTTCCTATCTTTGGCCAACTCCACAGCTGCTGCCATGAGCATGTCCTGTTTTGATTGCTGCCCGCCACCAATAGATTGAAATACCCGGCTTATAATTTTATCGTATATCATATCATATCAGCATAAAACCTGCTGTTGGTACTGCTACAATGCAACTTGACGTGATTATCGTGTATACTGAACTTGTCAGCGAGTATGACATCATGCGGAATCATGCGTCCTACATGTTCATGTCCCCCCATGCGCCCGCTGAATCTCGTCATTTCCAGTGTAGCAGTTCAATCGCTCGCACCTGCCATGGATCGTGGAACTTGTCAAGAGCAAGAAGAAGACACAAGAACGGGTGACACAGTGGTGTGCCGTAGCTTCAGAACTTTTCCACCAAGTAAAAATGGCAACGCTATATCCACAGAAGTTGCTCGTTCGGTTGCTAATCTATTTGCCTGCAAAGCTTAGCGACGGTGTGACAGAACTGTGTATGCCTGCCAAACATGTTGTTCAGCTATGTGATGTGTCATGGTGAGATGTGAAAGCGGACGTACTATGTGAAGACCAGCTATCCAACATGTTGTCCAGGCCTTGGTTTCATGGGGTGGTCGGCTTGACAACGTGATGTCAATGGCACGCAACGCAACGACATCACATGGACATGTTCAAGCAATCACGTCGTGCTTGTCTGGAGGTTTTGCAAGTGTTGGACCCCTGAGAACTGCTGCCAAAGTTTCATGGATGTTAACTGGCCACCCTACCTTTTCGCCTATACTTTGATGGGGTGTCCCAATAGCTGGAGTAACTAACTAATTAGGCAAACATAAAAGAAGGGTGACTAGACGACCGCATACAAACATAGCCACTAATTGTATACTCTGTTGAAACACCTTGGATAATGATGTTAATGTACAATTGCAATGTAGAAAAGTACAGTAGTAGTAAGACTCCATGACCCCGCGAGCAGTGCAGCACATCCAATCGTCTCATCTATCAATCTATCAACATTGATCCAACACAAAAATGTCTCCTGGTCCTGCCTGCCACCATCACCTCCGAGCAACAAAGCAGGATGTAACAACCATCAACCGTTGCGTTGATGCAAACATAGAAAACACTTTCAACTTGACATTAACCAAAAGCGGTTCTGTCGAACATGAAAAAGCTGCTGGCATTAGGTGCTGTAGGCCATAATCCTAACCCCATTCCACCAAGCAAGGTGGTCCGTGCCTTCGTCTAGGTATTCAAGTATTCGGTTTGATACAAGGCTGGACCGACTGCATTGCCAAGGTACTAAAGTACATTGAGTGAGGTACTATGATTGTAATAGTCGTCGCTTAGTGGCCATTTTATGAACCGATGTGTTTGGGGCCTAGACCACGGACGTTGGATCTGTGTTCATATAATTGACGTCAATTTATATATTCAGAGCTTCCACAGATTTTGACTAAACTCGTCAATTCTGTCGGCAGGGCACCCATGACGCAATGAATCCTTGGCCATCAAAAAAATGGAATGTCACCGCTGGAGGAACTTCTTTCTGTCACAAACATATATATATATATATTTATGCATGCCGCATGCCAATTAAAATTTGAACCCGTGAGATGTAAATGCATTTGTCAGGGTCTGACAAAGTCTAGTAGCATGAAGCATGGGCTGAAGGAATGTAATGGAACAAACAATGTGTTGCATTATTGTGCCGTGTTGTTGTTTGCATTTGTTTCCTTTTGATAGTCAACGACAACACCAAACACCTGGGAAAAACGACTGATACACTCCGACTCACTGGAAGTGCCGAACTGCAAATGGAAAAATGTGCGGAGACAATTTTCCTCATAAATGAAGTGTTCCACATCATAAATGAAAAGGTGTGGAGAGTAAACTGTTTATATACATGAGAGTCCACCGAGTCCACGTCCAAAATCCAAGTTTCATCTGGCCGTCTGCTTCATTGCCGAACTTCAGTTGCTGCGCCAAGGTCCCGGCCTGTTCAGGCCATGCACAGAATTTGGTGCTTCAAGTGTGATAATGTGGCGATATGTGACGCCACTGCCTTGGACCTCTTCTTGAGAACCCTTTTCCATGGAATAAAGGCCTTTTTAAGGTGAAACAACGTAAATCCCAACTTTGTGAGATAAATACAGCCTGACAGCAGCCAACTGGCAAAGCAAAGACTGTGGGTCTGCGTATTTGTTTTAATGAGATCCGGTCTAGAGTCTATAGATGAGAGCTAAAACAAACCCTCACATGCCATCAGCTGAGTTTGGCGAGCTCAGACTCGATCATGTCCTGCGAGCGTCCAAGCCAAAATGACACTCGAACACTTACGTTAAAAGGACTTTTACTTACTTTGTTTTAATAGCGCTGGCCTCTATGGCATCCAACCTACTAGCGATGGCCTCCAAACTAATAGCAAACAACTGTAGTGGAGAGCTAATTGCACCAAGGCTCCTTAGACACTGGAAGGTATTAGGGGCAAGGTTCAAAGCTCATCAGGCTGATCAAGACTCGTCCTGCTGAGAAGGCTTCTTTGCGCCAGTCTTCCCAGTATCTTGGTAGGCAAATGCAGCGAGACATCAAATCGTTTGCTGATACGCCAAACAACCGCCAGCAGCAAGCATCCTACGAACTTGCCGCAATGACAAGTGGAGCATACAGCTTCTTGGCCGAGTGAACAGCACACTAAATTGGTCAATTGCAGCGGTTCAATGACTCAAAAGGTGTGTCGACATAGAACGAACTGCCATTCCTGTAGGAGAAATATCAAAGGTGCATGGATACGGGCAGTTTTTCCACTCATTGGTTGAACAGCATCAAGGTTTCTGGTCAATAGCAGCCACAGCATGCATCCTCCACCATGAACTAGTTTCTTCGCAGTTGCTGACTTGAGATGATTATATAACTTAACCCTAAACAAACCTGATGCAATCTCCCTCCACCAAGGACTCCGGCGAGGGAGACCTCGGCCTAGGGACGGGGCGTGGTTGCTGTGAAATTTGAGAATTGGAGAAAGCTTCTTGTTCCTAGTAGCGATGCTAGGAGCCCTCGCTCCTAGTAGCGAAGCTAGGAGCCCCTAGTAGCGTCCTTGCTCCTAGTAGCGATGCCAGGAGCCCCTAGTAGCGTCCTTGCTCCTAGTAGCGATGCCCTTTGCTCCTACTAGCTTCTTGTTCTCTGTTCTGGTTCTTACAAAAGCGCACATCCGCAATTGAACTGTCGCTGCCTCCAAGTCTTGAGCCTTCACTCCAAGATGAATGTTCGGGTGCTTAAGAAAAACATTCCGTTGCCTGGATTGAGCCACCTGCAAACTATCAAGTCAATCAATGTCAAAGGCAGCTGAATACATTCAATGGACTACTTTGCTGCAATCGTGCAGCAAGCCTGAGTGAGGTAGTTCATGGTATTTCCCTTGAATCGAAGCGCTACAGGTTTCAGTACAACAATCGCCCCGGTCCTTGCATCTACAGTCACATCCCAAGGCCCAAGCGGACTTGAGCTACCAAATCCTTCACAGCTCCAACCTGGGCAACGCATCAAAGCAATTGAATCAATATATACTACCCGGAAATGAGATAGGAGTTGTGAAAGTATGGTGGGAAAACAGAATCCTATGTCATCATGCAATAGCCTGCTTGTGTTCATCGTTGCTTCATCAGCATTTGCCCATTCTCGTCCACAATAGAACCGACACATGTTAATTTTATATCTACAGTAAGTATTCCTTGGATGTTCCTTATTATCCTCAGCTTTGCTTGTGCTACTCATCTACTACAGTATTAATCTGGGCCTTGCTGCTATCACTGCAGCAGCAGCTGCTGGATATTGTGGCAGTGGTGGCAGCTCGAAGGTGGTCTGTTTGGCAGTTTGGTCTTTCTTTGTTGCTTGGTGTCGGCAGATTATCCTTGCTCCGACGGCTCCACGCCTTTTGTTGCTGCTGTTTCAAACAGGGCTTTTGCAAGCCCACTGAACGGCCATGAGATGAGTTCGGTGGGCGGCGACCAGCAAATGCTTCACAGCTCATAAACATAATGATTGCTCAAAACCCTCAAAAAATACATGAGCCCGGATGTCCCTACTCAAAAGTCGGTTGTCGGGGTCTCAAAAATCAATTCGCAGCTCTTCTGGGGCATGAACGCTACCATCCAAGAAAACGGTAGACGAGTCGTTATTGGCAGCCACGTCCTTAGGAACACGGCATCCTTCTAAAAGCTGCTGAAGGCTGGAGATGGAAGCAAAGGGAGACGGAACCCGCTAGGAGGCCGAAGCCGCCGAAGCCATGCCAAGAAAGCAAGACATCATGCTTGGATCGGTTCGCTCAAACACTCACTTCATTAAGAGATGCAATCATCTGCAGCTTTAGAGATTCTGAAAGATTCTGAAATTGGTGAAACACAAATCGCGCCTGGCTGAGTAAATTGAGTAAATCATAGCAAGTCACCTCCTTTAGTCGATTCTGCTTCGGCGGTCGACCTGTCATACTCGATCACTAACCTTGCGATACTAAGGTGCAAGCCCTTAAGGTTTCATAGTACCTGGGGCAGGTCCTATGCATTCAGAGACTCTGCCAGCCTACTATTAATTGCCACATCAGTCTCAATCACTTGACCAAAGCATTTCTCTCGCAAAGCAAAAGTGGAGCTGAGGCTACTGTTTGGAATGCTGATGGGTCACTGGGTGACCAAAAGCAGGTGTGAAATCTCATCAGAGGACAAGATTTCCTGCATGTCAAATAATGAGTGCAACAACTCACAAACAAAGCTCTTTCAAATTGCTCAAAAAGTCATCTGGACTTTGCATCGCAAAGCATATTTGCAAAGCACATTGCACAGATTGAAACCTGATACATCACCTTGACGATAGAGACACGCAAATCGCACTTACTGTAAGCGTTGCAAAACCATGTATATAACTCCTATACATTTCACAAATGCTTGAACAGACCAAACCGAACTTCAGAGGCAAGTCTTCTTCAGAATAGTGGAGAGCAAACAATTAGTATGTCAGACCTGTTACAGATTTGCGATCTTGCTCCACATCCTTGAGCGTACACAACTTTGTAGTTTTGCACATCCATTGCTTCTCTCACGCTGTGAACCAGTGAACCACATCACACGGCACAGTCAGTTGGGTGCCTGCAGCCACAAAGCCAAATTCAAGGCTTTAAAATGTGGGACTTTCCAATCCCCAATCCCACTTGAAAAACACTATTGAAGATTGCAAGCACACACTGCAAAACTCGCAACATTGCAAGAACAAAAAACTGGGATTTGCCTTTTATCCTTCTACCCGTTCCACTTGTGTAAGGAATCTGCAGTTTGTCCTCAGTGCCAAATGTGATGGAATCGCGGATGCCATCAATAATGGCACGCCGCTGACGTGCCTGAATCGAGGAACGGGACAATATGAAACATCCGTCACAGCATTGATTGTTTGGTACATCCTGCAAAATCCAAGGAAAGTGTTTGCTAGGGAGCCAACATTGAATCTTGAAACACATATTTGATAGACAAGCTAAATCATGCAGGAGCAATGACGCGACTAGGAGCAAGAAGCTACTAGGGGCTCCTGGCGTTACTACTAGTTTTTCAGAACTGCTACTCTTTGTGTGTGCCCTGGGTCCGTGAAGTTGACAATCCCATGGCTGCCAGCACAGCCGAGGGACTATTCCTTCACCTTGCAACTCTGCCGCATCTGCAGCGGCTTGTGCTGCCTGCATCATGTCCATAGATTGTCTATCATATAGGTGTACCAGTGTACCAGCAGCAAAAACTCTACAAACATGGATACAGTAGTATGCAGTTTAAACGCGTGTGTAGACATGATTGACGGCGCATGAGTATATACATGGCAACTGGCAATCGCCAAGCTTAACCGATCCTTCTGAAAGAGGAATTTACTAAAAAGCAATATCATGTCAACATAGAAAAACAAACTCAACCTAATCTTGAGCAATGCAGAATGTGTGAGACCCTGCTATACATATATATGTATATATAGTATAGACAATAGCACAGCACCAACCAAAAATGTCCCATCCGGAATCATGTTTCGGCCAATCTAAAGACAGTAATTGCCTTCACCACGCGTATTTGTTCTCCTTCCGACTGCATTTGCTGAGCATCACCTGGAGGTCTGTAGCATGTTGAAGGAATGCTGCATCTGGAAGCAATATTCAGTGTGGGGAAAGTCAAATTATTAGACCAAATGTTCGCCTTCGCCCAATATCCGCAAACAATGTAGTTCAAAGACAGAACGCGTCACACTTTCACTGCGTGCTTGCAACTTGCGGGGTGCTTGCACGAAGGTTACGTCGACATCTGCAATCTGGTCTCAAATTGGCCACGGAGTTTGTCCAGTTCTGAGGACGCTCTGACTGCGAGCCAATTGAGGGGAGTCACGTAGTCGCTTTTGCTTTTCAATCTCCTTGGCATTCGCAAGCTGCCAGAGGTTCTCTAAGGCAAACTGGGTGGTCTTATATGGTCTTATTACAGTACCCTCTTGCATCATCTTGCCCTTCAAGAGCTGGTCCTACAGGTTTTCTATGTTGAATTGCAAGCCTTGGATCCCGGTTCTGTTTCTTTCACAGTATCAATCCTGAGCAATGCAACATGTTCCAGCAATGTGTTGGCAGGTTGCGGATTGAATGAACGTTCCACTGCTACATAGTGGCCTCTCTCCGTGCTTGGAATGTGCTGTGTTAATTCGAGTCAGGTCATCTCAAGCAGATCTGTGTTTTTACAGGAAGAGGAGAGGACAACTGATACCGTTGAACAACATCTATAGAAACAAGGAAACCTTTCAGGGAACAAAACCCAAACCCAACAAGAATCCCACCTTAGTATGTTGCAAGTGTCATTCATTGATTTCACGACGCTGACATCAGGTTCCACATTGATCACCAAGGCCTGCATGTGTTGGGATGTCTGTGAAAACGTTTGTGGACAAGTTCAACATGCCTCGGTGACACTATGACTCACCGCAGTGGCTTGACGTCAAAAGCTTGACTTGGTTCAACTGATCGACTGATCGTCAAGCCACAGAAACAGATTTTGTGTTGAGCGCCAAAAAGAGATCAGTACAGTGCCTCCTGCAAACAGGTTGTGTTGTTTCTTTCATAAATAGGATTTATATAAGGCTATGAGGCATTTGGCAATTTTCTTTGTAGTAAAACCTGCCAAACCTCACAATGCAGCCTATCCTCAGGAACCCAGAATACTATCTTTGCTCCAATACAGGAGTGCATCAAAGTCTTCAGTCAACCTTCCACCACAAAGCATGTTCATCAAAGCCACTGCAAACAGTTACAGCCGAAACCGGAGCCGAATATGATCTAGCCAACTCGCTCAATAGAATCTTGACTGCAGCAAGTCTTAGAATTGCAGTATATATTATAGAGTTATAGAGCTTAGAGTATTATGTTTAACTACATATTTACACAATATTATGTAAAACATATTAATATATTGCACATGCTATCACATACTCATCGACGAGTGCTCAAAGGTTGTCATCTCGAGACAAGCGACTCAAACATCGCAAGACATAGGGACTCGAATGCAAAGCAATGCCTTTGTAATCTCGAGGCCGAATTGAAGCATCGCAGTTTTCAGCTTGTCCCTTGGATCGCAGTGCATAGCATGATATAGCACGTCTGCACTCCTATCAATTGATCTGATTTGTCAGCAACTTGGCAGTACTGTAGAGAGTTGAAAGACATGTGATTATTGCTCAGTTGGTCAAACTAAACTTACCAATCAGGATCCTATTTGTGCTACTTCAAGTTTCAAGGATGATTCGACATTGGACCAATTCAACATGACTTGGTCATGTTCTCAAGAATGGACTCTGTTCTCTCTAAGAAGCTCAATCGCCAAAGAGATCTCATCCTTCCTCTCGAAGCATTCGTCCAAGAGCAGTGAAGGCACAAAGCTTCGAACTACATCGGACCTCCACGGCAGTTTGACTTACAACGAAGAAGGTTTACCCAATCTTCAAGCGGCATCTGTATCAGGCTTTACAAAGAATTGGCCAGACTCTGAGGGACGCTAAATGGCAACAAGGAGCAAATGGCAACAAGTATAGGCTAGTCAGCTTAGGTGAAGTCTCCTTAAAACCTGGCTACTGCATGCTACTCCGACCCTGTCCGGTGGAAAATTTAGCTGAGGGCACGGCACGTAAGAATCGAGCTGCTCACTTATGTCGTCCAATTTGTACAAAGCCTAAGAAATTGGTGGGAGACATGAACATATATGAAGGAACGACCAAAACCCCGCAGTATTGCCACACACACACACGGCTCAAACAAAACCACGTAAGTCTCGCAAACGTGCAAGAACAATAGTCAGCGTAGCGATTGTGGTTTGTCCACGCTTGCCATGTTTAAATTTCAAGGAGCATCTGCAGCAGAGCCAGCCGAGATGGTGTGCTGAATAGCCACATACACCCAAACAAAGACGTTGTCCTGATATACAATTCACGGAGAAAATGCACATCCTCTGATGCTCTTTGCAAGTTATCTGATGACACGTCTTGCCGACACAAACAACTGAACAGCCAATATTAGCAGCATGGTCTCTTGTCAGTGCTCCTTTGTCTTGGTAGACATCTGCACGTAGCTCCTGAGAGACTATGCAGCTCTAGGCTTTGCTTGTGAAAAACCTCATGAACAGTATGAGAATCAGAACGGTGTGAAACTGCCATCCTCCTGTCCCTTGATGTCCTTTGGTTGTCTCACTTGCAACTTGTCAGCACTTGTCGTGCAGTCGAGAACTCGCTGTCCCTGACTTTTGGGTCCCAACATACGTATTTTGTGAACTCTTGTCACCAACGTATGTGTTTGTACAAGTGTATATATATATGTACAGTACTATGTGGCTCAAGCCATTTTGGCTCAAGCTTCTCGGCTCAAGGGTTCAGGTGGAACTCCTCAAGGACGAGAGCGTACCAGGCCTGCAGAGCTTAGGGTTGTTCGAACAGGATATGGGAGGACAAACTATGTGCTGGCTATGTCTGCAGGAAATGTGGATTGGCATGGCAAGCGCCTTCTCAAGGTTACAGCAATCGAACACCCTCGAGATCTTTGGGCAAGTACGCTCCTCGACAAAAGCCAGTCTCTCCACCTCCAGGCTTGGGTGGGGCAAGGGCATCTAAGATCAACCAGGTGCACAAGGCCACAACGGAGTTGCTCGCCACTTCTTGGAGTTCCTTAGATCCCAAGCTACAACAGCAGCTGGAGCAGCTGGGCTAAACAGGAGCCAGAGCTGACGGACGTCCTCAAGGAGAACATGGCACAGTTGCCCACGGCTGTCAAAGAGCTTGTTGAACGCATCACCAAACCGCCACTGGAGACTGAGAAGGACATGGCTCTCAAGCTCAAATCTCAAGTCTCCACGCTGAGGGACCTGTCCCACCGCAAGCAGGTCCTCCAGAACAAGCTGGATGCAGCCAAGAAGACCTATGGTGACATGCTCGAAGAGATGCAATCCATCCAATCCAAGTTGGAAGCTGAGCAGAGTGCACTGAATTCTACCAGCGCAGCCTACATGGCCATGGTCAACACCTTGCAGCCTGTGGAGGAGCTCAAGGGAGATGAAGTCATGGAAGATTCAGTTCCTGAAGCTGTAGCTGGCTTCATTACCACTTTAGGAGTCAGCCTCACAGCGGACCAAAAGGCCCAGCTCAACATCATGTTGAAGAGGCCCTCATCCGAGTCTCCCGACGAAGAGAGCAAGCGCCGCAAAATGCAAGAAGCACAGTCATGTGGGTAACCACATCCAGGCAGCAGGTTGCACTCAGCTTTCACTCAACCGACCTCACGGGGTAGCTGACACCTTTTAGCATGACAGGGGATCTCATTTTTGAGTTGCAGGGATGAAGTCAACTCACATGACACTTTTGCAGTTCCAGGCTCGAGCGAAGCCGGGAGTAGCCGGAGTGGCTATGGTCCATGGCGGTCTCAGCCAACCTTTTTCAAGTTGAGTTTTCCACCACCTCCACCAATACAGGAGGCAGGTCTGTCTCAGGGGCGCCAAGCTCTTCTTTGTCAGTGCAGACCTTCACTGGTCCTGCAACACACGGGACCCCAAGGGACAGACTTGCCCATGTCCTGATTGACCTTATGGATGATGATGAGCGAACAGTTCCCAACGCAATTTTGTCTCCAACGCAAAAGGCCCTCTGCGATCTTTGCAAGCAGGACCTTTTGGCTTCCTGCCAAGCATATGAAGAGAGTTGGGGGCTCCACCAGGGTCAACAATTTTTGACTGACCTCAAACGCATGGAGAATGTCCTCCACAAGTTGCTCGCGGTGCAAGGGGATCACACACACTTGCCCACCAACGTATATGTCATTGCTCAGGCTCTCACGAGCAGACTCACCAATCCGAAGAACCTATGTTTCGGGAACTCTGCCTTTCGTTGTACGTTGGAGTTGGGCAGGAGCACATGCGGAAGATCAGGTTCTGGCATGGGGCCGCACACAGGTAGCAGTGCGCCAATTTCTGTCGGACACACAACCAGTCTCCGCATCTGGCGGGATTTCCAAGAAGGGCATCAAGATGACGGGAGACTTCGTAGGACACTTACACGCTTTTGTAGGTGGCACCTTCTTTGGTGGCAAATTCTTTCATGTGACCCAGTCTGGTCGCCTGTGAATATGATCTGCCCTCCAGGAGATTCTCCCATCACCTTGGAGGAGATTGTCAATCAGTGGGCAGATGAAGAAGGGGGCCAGTATCTGTATGGAACTCGGGGGGGCTCATCATTCACCTCCAGCGTTCCTTGCTCACCAACGGCCAATGGACAAAACATGACAGACAGCTGGACATCAACACTGGCATCACCATTCCCTTCTCTGAGGACGGGGTTCATGTTCACAGTGCCACCTACAAGATTGTCAGCCTCGTTTTACACCAAGGCCATGGACATGAAAATGGGCATTACGTAGCCATCCATGCCTTGGACAACACCTACTGGATGGCAGATGATGACGCATATCCGGTTATCCGGTTGCTCTGGCACACCCTAGTAGCACTCGAAGGAGATTGTTCAGGTATGGCCGGTTCATGAATGCAGCGGAGAGCTGGTTCCTGACACTGTTGAAGCTCTGGCACCAAGCCCAGCTAAGAAAGCCAAACAACACGCTGAGACCCTGCATTTGATCTTTGGCAATGTCACCTCCTTCGGACGCAGAGTACAAGACTGGGTATGGACGAAAGGGGAGCATCTTCTGTTTCTCCAAGAAACCCACCTTAGTCAGCAGAAAACAGAGGAGGCACAGCAATACTTCAACACTCGAGGATGGAAAACTCACGGCATTCCGGCCATGCCCACCGGAAAAGGAGGCAACACCGGGGGTTTCCTGGCACTACATGGCACCAGACGCCTCACCCATTTGGCTCACTCCTATGTCAAAGAAGGAAATGGATGGATGGCTTTGGGCGTTCAACAAGGGACTACACTCTTTGTCATCCAGCTCTACGTGCGGACGGGAGAGCATCGCCCCAGCGAAGCCATGGAGGTTCTCACTGGGCCTCGCCATCAGGAAGTCCCTGCTCTCCGACTTGGCGTCCTTGTTCATGGTGACGAAGAGCGCGTAGTTCACTGAGATGTGAAACTGGACCACTTCCACTCGCCTTCCGGCACCCGTAGTTTTGCTCCTCATGATATCTCCTTGAAGTCCGACTCCAACCTCCCACGTCAGCGTAGCTGGGGGGACCCCCTCTGTGTCATGCGCACGGAGGGCCCCCCACGGCTTGAGGAGCGCCAGCAGAATACCCTCTTGTACTTCTGCAAGGAGGTGTTCATGACTCCTTCTTCCCATGCCCGAAGAACCTCCAGCGGGAAGCGAGATGCTTTCTGCCTTGCCCTAGGCCCCCAGATGTTGCTCTTCTCGATCTCCAGCAAGTAGTGATGCAATGCCATAGATGTCGACAACCTCCTTTCCTGCGGCAGTTCCGCTGCATTCTCCATAATAAACACCAGGGCCTTGAACAAGGACCCTGGGACGCTGCGGCCGCAAGGTTCTTCAAGTCGGGCGTTGATGCACAAGTCCTTGGGATGGCGTAGCCATTGAACTCCATACACGCCCTCCATGTACTCCTGGATCCGTCTGGCGTGCCTGACATGTTGACGAATCGTGGACGCACGTCGGCCCATAGCATACCGAGTTGCTACGTACTTCATCGCCTCGAACTCCTTGTCTGGCTTGCCGAGGTAGCCAGCCTCATAATATAGAAGCTCATGCAGCTCCTTCACCCACCTTTCACGTTCTCCCTGCTCGATCTTCTCCCTCTGGTTGTCCCCAACGACCTTGGCGGAGAGCCTCTGCAACCTTGTAGTCCACGTAGCCTTCGGCATCAACCGTCGGGCCAATTCCATGGTGGTCCCTATCTGCGCCTCTCCCTGCGGGGTCTTGGCCAACTGGCGGTCCACATACCTCTTGTCCCTGAACAGCAATCGCTGGTGCGTCAGGAACACATTGTCCTCCAAGTCCAGCCGCCGCCTCTGGCGTTTGGCCTCACGGTAGAGTTCCGTGTAGTCCTCCTCCTTCCATCGATCGGCCAAACCTGGCAACAAGCCCCACACTTCCCGTTTCGGCATGCCGTCGAAGAAGGCGAGGCTCTGGGCTTCCCATCCTTTTCCAAGCAGCGTGCCCACCACGCCCGTCGGGGGCATAGCGGGAAACCCGGCCCCACCTCCTTTGTTGAGCCCTGTGCTACGTTCCAGACACATATCGTCATGCGTGCTTGACTAAATATACTTATCATAGTCTTGCGGATCCAAAATTAGCAATTGAAATCGGGTCGCTGAACAACGCGGCTGCTGACTGATCTGAAGTTCACCTCAGCAACCATCGACTCAGGAACCAAACCTTAATTACTGGGATCTCCTGCAAAAAGAACCTAAATCATGCTGCACTCTCTTCAGTATGATGCAGTCCACATCAAGCTGCGCTCTGTGCCGTTAGCCAGTGACCCTGCATTCGAACTTGTTGTTTGATGCTGTTGGGGTCTTTTGCCACTTCGTGCAATCCAAACCGCGCAAGCACCGCAAAGGTCTAGCCCAGCCCATCGTAAGCCTGTCCAATGAGCAAAATGAGGCATGTTACATTGCTTATCCGAGATCTAAATTCCTCTTCACTGGGATCAATGACACGCTGAGTTCACTGAGCATTTAATACCAGCGGCGTGTTTTGGAATATGTTCAATCAGCAGCTTTTTGCCAGTGTCCCCTCACAACTTGTGTGAGGTTCATTACCTTGCATACGTTCTTATTATATAAAAATGCAATGTTCAGTACCTCGGTTCCTTGATTCCATAGAACAAAATCAAGTGAGTTTTGTCTAAGAGAGAGAATCCTCTTAAGAATAGGAGCAGCTTGAATAACACAACAATGAAAGATGTGAGGACTGAGGAAGGAATCAAGAAGTAGAGAAACATAGAGGGTAGATAAATCAATCTACAGTAAGGAAGGTGCTAAATTAAAAAACAAACAAAAGAAAGAGACGCAAACCACAAATTAAGGAAAGGTATATAGCAGTAATTAGAACAAAAAGGGGCAACTAGTTCAATATTGTTGTGTGGCAAGAAGTTTTGAAAGGAATCTGGAGAATCAATTTAGTATGGGAACTAGTATGGGAATACTAACAAGAAAAGGAGTCAACAAATACTCCAGGAGACCGATCAAGATTAAGATGCCCAAAAATGATGGAACATTGCCACTATAACAATAGTTCCTATGTTTCATAATGCAGTGCACAATATTTTCCCACTTGCGCCTGGCTCAAGGATCTCTTGATACTTTCCGAAACGCTCCAGTGCAAAAAAACGGTCCTGGGGGAGCTGCTCATGTTTGCAGGGGCAACCACTAGCGGACTCATCACACAAGCATGGTGTCTACTTAAGAAGACTAATGGCGACGGCGAACAAACGCAACAAATATATAATTACAGCCATTCCACCATTTCAAGGTTGCCGGTTCAAAACAATGGTCAATCAGCTCTCCTGTGGGACCACAACCAAGCAGTTTCCGCATGGTAAACATCCTCTCCTTGGATCGGAGGGTGGACATGAGAAGGGAATTGTCTATGTCTGTTGCTGTTGCTGCCTTCCAACTTCGACCCTTTGGGCTGACCCTGAAGTTTGCATCGCGCAGTTTCAATACAGTCTCTTGCTTCAGGTGCAAAAAGGGTGCAAACACTGCCAAAATAGATACGTAAACAACTTTGGTCAGCCCAAAACGGTATCTGAAATGCTTAGATCAAGTCAATGAGGTCTACCAAATCTTATATATATACTTGCTAAAATATCAAACAACGAGACGCGTTCATCTGCACACTCAATCAAGTCAATTTGGGACATCAAAATGACTGGAACTGATTCAAAATGCAAGAGTTTTTGCGTAACCTGCGGATAGCAGCAGTCGTATGTGGGCAAATACCAGCATTGCCTCTTCTGCAAGGATAAGTCGTTAGGGTAAACAAAAAATGGAGCTGCCACGAACCCGAATGCAAGCACACACCCGAAAACAAACGGCCAAGCATTGTTTGACACTCTTGTGGGACAGTCTTGTGCAAAACTCCTATGCGGTACAGCACTTGTATAGGACACTCTTAACTCTTGTTGGAGACTCTTGTGGGACACAGTGGAAAGCTCTTGTGGGATACTCTTGTAGGACATGCTTGTGGTGAGCCACAGACTAGATACAACAATGAAACACCAAGCGTCGTGGACACCGCCAATCATCCCGCTCCCCAGCGACATGCCGAAGTTACACCAGTCCGTTTTCCGTCCCCCAATGGCACAAACTCAAGCACTTTCCGCCAAAGCCGCGCAAGACCGCATGGCACGGCGACATCACAAATGATCAGAAATGTAAATTTGGCCACACGGTGCGCCACAGACTATACAACAATGTAACAACCAGCCTCGTGGAGCCCGCCAATCATCCCGCTCCCCAGCGACACGCCGAATTTACACCAGCACGTTTTCCTTCCCCCAACCAGGAGAGCTAGTCAATGGAAAGAACGGTGTTGTCTACGCTTTTTTTGGCCCGGAGGGGGCGACTTAAAAAATGCACCAATTTATGTAATTTTTGTCAATGCCCGATTGCGCGATCAAAAAGCTCACTGGGATTGATAGTGCTTCGCTGACCAAAAAACCTGAACCAAAACCATTTCTTTTCGACAGACTTCGACGTTTCCGTACACCTGTTACAGCTTCCGTACTTCTTTTGGCCGCATTTTGGCCATTGGCATCGTCCAGGCCACCAGACTCACAACAAGCAGCTTTTTTTGGACAGTGTGCAAAAAGCATGTTGCAATATGTTGCACCCAGTTTTTTCCTCCGTACAGGTCTCCTGGAGTGGCACTCACGCAAACGCTGCCCACACTACAAATTGGCCAGTTCCAAGGCCACAGCTCCCAAAGGCTGCTTCCCCCACTGTACTACCAGGCCACAGCACCCACAAGCAGCTTCCAAAGTTGCCTTTTTTTGTCGTAGTCAGTCATACAGTTTTGGAAAATGTCCTGCAAGAGGTTTCATTTGCCGACTTGCACGACCTCATCGTGGTGTCGTGTGGTGCCCTTGAGAGGCGTTGCAAAGCGCCTTCATATGATCACATGGCAAGAAGGGTGCAGCAGGGAGGTCTCTCCTCAAGCGCTTTCGTTGAAGAAGATGCTGCACAATCAATTCTGAGCCCTCTTTACTGTCTGAATCTGTCTGATGTCCACAGCATACGTACCGCCTTTCCGCGCTTTGCAATTTACTTTTTGGCAGGCTTCCCCGAGCTATCTTCAGCCTACACCACTGGCTACGCCGAAGAACTTAGTGAGCCAACGTGGATCTGCCGCAAGGTGCCTACACAAGCGTACGCTCCTACGCCAACCCACATTCAACCAGATTTCACTCTTTCAAAAAGCAAACCATATACCGGTTCATTTGGGCGAAGCTAGTGGTCCGCAAACGGTCCCTGTTTGTTGGTGGTTTCTGCTGTGCTCATTGTCCAAGCGACTCCTCCCTTGCAGCTTGATGGCCAGCAGGATGCACACGGGCCATCACCAAGGCAACGGTTCGTACTTTACATAAATATGTGCGATGACTTGATTGTATTTTAGGACTTCTGAAAGCAAACGAAGCTGCCTTCAGTTTGTTTCAGCCTTTTCAGCAATTCTTAGCTGGACATATGCGCATTGCTTTGTTGACTCGTTTTGCCGCGCAACAAGATACGTGCCATATGTCAATAATAAGATACATTCAGCTGCGACCAAAACCTTGAAACAATTTGGTGCTCCATAGTCCACAGATGCCGTGTTGACACCTGTTTGAGCCAACAACACCCAAAGTATGAATTGAGGAGCTCTGCAAATTCTATACAATTTTTGTGCCATGTTGCAAGCAATCCAAGAGCTAACGAATCTTTGAATGCCTGCCGCATCTTGTACAATTCTTTTGCATCTGATGCCTCTTGAAACTAGCTCTGACCTTATCGGAAGAGAGCATTGTCATATTATTGTTTTATTGCCCCTAGGCTCTGTTATTCATCGATGCTCCCAATGCTTAAGGACATTCTTCGATGTACTGCAATCCAAACCTTGGATTCAAGACATAGGACGCTTCTAGATTGCAGCCACTAAATGCGGAATCAGTTGTTCCTTCACCACAATCTCTTCCATTCGCACCCTGACGAAGGCACAAACACAAAAATGTGGATCGTGACTCTCTGTTTGCTTGTTGGAACGCGCGCAAGATAAGTTTGCGACCGACTCAACAACAATCCCTGTAGGGATGGGTCGAAATCATGAGAGTTTAAGCTTAAAAATCATTAGTCAAAAAAACCGTGGAAACATTCTGAACTCACACGCGCTCAGGCGATCTTTGGTCCCATCGACCACCGAACGCCTTGACCTTTCCAAAATATACAAGTATCCCTGCTCGTAGTGGCACAGAACCTCAGGGATCCACCCAAAAGCTTCCACCCATGCATTTCTGAAAGGGGGGAGAGCTTTTCCCCAGATAGTCAGCGAGAGCCATTGGGGGTTCTTACTTCAAGTGTATGAAGAGATGCCTGTGCGCATTGGAGCATGGGTGCTGGCACTGCTCCAGGGTGCCGCTGCCAGATGTGTGCCTGTGTGCGCTGTGGAGCCTGGGTGCTGGTGCCGCTGCCAGATGTCTGGCTGTGTGCACTTTAGTGCCTGGGTGCTGGTGCCGCTGGCTGCCAAATGTGTGGCCGTGCGCGCTTTGGAGGTTGGGTGCTGGTGCCGCTGCAGGGTGACGTCATGGTACTGCCCACTGGTATCTTTTGCTATCTATGCTGGCATAATAATTTTAAAGCCCGTGGCCCTGCCTCCTTACTTGATTAAGTAGGCGTCTACTTAATTGAATTAGAGAACACCCTCCTAGCTACTTGGACGCTACCACATATATGGACGCAGGATAGGATAGCTCACGCTTCTGATGATTTGGCTTCCTAGATGCTTTGGGAAAGGTGAGTATATTGAAAGGATGTCCATCATTATACTATACAGTATATATAGTTTATAGCAACGATTTCATGTTTCCAAATCCTTCACATCAATGTCGATCTACCTGGATATGGACCCAAGCCTTCAAGCAAGCGCAACAGGCCGAGTATGATGCATGAAACATTATGAAACTAGATACTGGATTCTGTCTTGAGAGATTGTGATCTAACACGATTACTATTGAGTAACTCAAATCATCTTCACTGAGCCACATCGAAGTTCCTTCGCAATGGCCGCTGCCCTCAGGAATGGGGTGCGGTCCATCTGCGGTCCATGTGCAGCCTCGTTCCAAGTTGCATGGCTACGATGTCAAAGGAGAATCTGTACACCATGTGCACACGGCATTGCGGTCACTCAATATTGTCACAATACCTCTAAAATCTACCATTATGATGACTCCTAAGAACCTTTATAGACAGGAATCAAACTTTAAGACTTTAAGACAATTGTTCCTGCCAGAATATCAAGGCGCAAATAAGACACAAACACAAACGAGTTTTAGCATTCTAACAAACATCCTGAGGCCTTTTGTAAGCTCATTGTCATTTGCAATTGTAAGATCTTCAGTTCAGCAAACAAGCCTTTGTCTCTCCAGAAATTGCAGCTTTCTCTCGAGCTTGTCCGACAAAACCTAAGCTTGGCCAGCGGATGGTTGGGCGTGCCCTGATGCAAGCAACAATTTGTCAACAATTTGTCATCATTTTCTAGGACCCTTAAGAGACACTGGCAGTAAGCTTTAGCTAGCAAAGCACTTGGGGCCAACCACACCTTGCTGGCTCTGGAGGTTCGACTGCACGACGATTCAGTAAATTTGTCGTGGATCAGATCATCGGTGTTGAAATTAAATAGAAGCTTGCTTAGCTTGTTGCATGTTAATTTGAGACGCTTGCTGCATTCCTTTTGGCAGGTCGGTTACTTTGGACGCTGACACATTACTCTTTACACACTCTAGTTGGAGTCCTCACTACAGCGTATTTTGGCTGTTAGCTCCTTGTCTATCGTGTAACAAGTTCATTGCAGTCTATGCAAGAAACGACTGTCAGGGCTCCAGAATCAGCTCTTTTCAATCTTTTGGTCAAGTCCAAGCCACGAGGAGTCACCCTTACAGCTGCTCTGAGCATCTATGTCCGGCTGCCAGTTGTTCCAGCGGCAGCCCTTGTCCTTCCACAATTGACCTTGCCAAGATGTGACGCATCCCCGGTGGATCCTGTTGGACCATCTTCCCTGCCACCTTTCCAGCACCTTCCTGCTAGCAAAGCACGTACCAGTACGACAACATTACAAAATCAAGGTTCATGGCATCCTACAGGGGCTCCTGGCCTGACTACTAGGAGCAAGAACGCTACCAAGACTTCTGCAATTTCATTAGCCACAAAACAATTGTTTGAAGGTCTACGATCACCGAGCCATGGACAGTGCGTGCATGAGAGCTCTGCGCACAGTCCTCATAGCTACATCATCTGTTCTTTAAACTTTATCTGTTCGTACACTGAACCCACATGAGTCTGTATGTCTCGCATCATCAACAAGCTTTTCCTTCTTGCACCAACGGCTGCTGTGTTGGTGGAGATATAAATTGGTTTTGCAAAGCAGCATAGAAATTCAACACAAGCCCACACCTGACCTGCTCCCAAAGGCCACAAAACTTTAGAGGCAACAACAGGCCCTGTCGTCAAAGGCAATCAGTTCAAAGTTTCACTCCGCACACCTATCTTGAAGGCAGGGAGGTACTCAACATATTGTTCAACGTAAACGTACGTATGCTCTTACCCAATCTCGCAAGACTCCTAGACTAGACAGTCATCCTTGACTCCATTGACACTGCACAGACCATCACACTTCCAAGCTGCAGGTGTCTCTGGATGTAGTAGCACAAAACTGGCTAGTGCCTTGACAATATCCACCCGTCAAAGCCTTCACCTGCTCAACCAGCTCAAGCATGAATGATGTCTTTTTCTGGTGCTACACAACAAGAAACAAAATGCTTCAATCCAAGTGATGCAATACACAAGTCTTATCAAATCGTCATGATGCTTCTGCACGATGGCCGCAGCTACCTGCAGAGCGCTGAGGCTGCAATCAGTACCGCAGTCATCTGCTATCAGAGTCTCAGGTACAATTTCTCCTTCGCAGATGCAGGTGCCCAGATCGGTTGAGCAAACCCTTCAAAAAGTACAGTAATATGTCGCACGGCAATTTTTACACTACCTGTACCTAAGAAATATTAAGTAATATTAGTTGAATCGATCGTGGCACATGAACGGCGCATTGGTCCTGGAGCGATGAAAGCGGAAGCTGCTACCAAAAGATATCTAACCGGCATGGCCCATCAGCGAAAGGGTTGTCACGCTGACAGCGGAGAGAAATCTTGATTCAACACAGCGGCAGTACTTGCAACTACATTGGGCTCGGAAGCAATGTTGCAACTTGATGCTTAGCAACCAAGTGAACACATGTCAAAGCAAGAAAATTCGGCAGAGGCCGACTGCAAAAATCCACACAAACAACTGAGCACTGTGGCACTTGCACAAAAGCATCTTACACTCCCCCTATTGTTGGGATCCGGGTCCCTAGATGTGTTTCTTTCTGCTGGATCAACAGCAAGCACCTACAAAGTGGTGCATTTTGTGCTAGTTTGCCGTTAGAGTCGTAGAGTCTATGACATATGACGGAGCAACGTTCCCGATCTGGGTGCCCCCTGCGGTCTGCTGCATATCATTGCAACTCTTTTGAGCTGTCTCGGTGCCGATGATAAGCTGCCTCGAAGTAGCCGCCGGCCGGGCCCAGCAAAATTCATTAGACATTGATTGCATCTATCTGATTGTGTGCCTATGTACACACAACATCTATACTACCTGTATTTACAGTCTGCATGCAACATCTCAAGACCAAAGGCTTGGTGACACACACAATTACACAAGCAAAAAAAGTTGGTATTATAAGTTATATATAAGTTTGCTTGCAGATGTGGCTGAAAAGGTGCAAGCAACCACTTGGAAAAGAGCCAAAGCAAGCAACGCAAGTTCAATTACAGTAAAGGAAGTGTTGTTAAAACAGTGTTGTCTTTGTTATCATTGCAATCTTGACTCCACTCGACCCTATGAATCCCGAAAGGTAGGGTCCCGGTGGTGGAATTTGGATATTTGGAGCAGGGACATGTTCTACAAAACATATCTGTTTAACATTGTTGGAGCAGGGACATGTTTCTACAAAAACATAATCTGTTTAACATTGTTTAATTACCAATATAGTACAATATAACTTAATGGGCACAAATTCCCCTACTCTCCCTGTGACAAACATGTCATTTGGCAGCACCATGCTATCTCACACCCTGTAAGGTTGTGGCCAAAGGGACGCACCATCACATGAAATTTGACTGACCACATCACACAATTATGATTTTGCTTGCCACTGGCAGCCTTAACACGGCATGACCATTTCCCAAATAAACATGTCCATCTGCTGCATTGCATTAATGTTGCCCAACAAAACCTGCGGGAGCAAAGTTGACCCAGCAATGAGAGCTTCAATTTTGACTTCCTTCCTTCCTTCCTTCCTTCCATATCACCTATTACCTATTAGAGTCCTTATTTGTAGTATATATATATATAGAACATTCAAATATCTTGCTGCATCAGCCTTAATCTGGACCCGTTCAGAGCTGAGCTACCCGATGCCACCGTTGCTGTTCCCCTGCCCGTCACCTGCAAAGTTGGGAGTCCTTCTGTTGGCGCAGGACTTCAAGTCTGTTTACACTCCAACTTTGTTCAACTGCAACAATTTCAGATTCCTCATCTGTTGACAGTTGTTGGCTTTTGACACCTCAAATAGTTTTACTGGGAACAAAAAGAGAGAGGGATATCAGCTTTGATGCCTCATGTCCGGTTCTGAGGTCGAATTCTTGAGTTGAATGGAGTGGGTGGCTAATCACGGACACCGCGTGGCAGTAGCTTTGACCGATTAAAAATACTCAGCTGATGGTCAAGAGCAGATTTGGAAACTAGAAACCGCGGATTTCGGAAAACTAGGGTGGCCACGGCTCCGGAAACTAGGCACTAGGCACGGCGCGGATTCGGAGACTAGGATTCGGAAACTAGAAGGAGCACGGATTCGGAAGCTAGGATTCGGAAACTAGAACGGGCCTGAATCGGATAGTTTCCGAATCGGGTCTCTGAAATATGTCCACGCTACATCAAGACAAACATTTCGTTAGATCCCCACCCCACCCCACCCACCCACCAGTTTCTGAATCTGAGCTAGTTTGTGAATCGTCTTCTGTTCCTCAGCTGATCATCTATATGTAGCCACTCAATCCTACTGACTCAAGGAGGCAGCTGGACTCACCGAAGCAAAAATCTGAGCTGAGGTCCCCTGCAAGGTATGTGCGCCAAATCCGCCTGGCAACAGTGCCGAGCGGCGCCAAGGGCCCTCTAGAACAACATTGCAGGACTATGGAGTCTATCCCATTGTTGCGTTGTATGACTAGATTCGGGATTCAAGCACAATTCTGCCGTGCTGCTTGCTTCTAAAGGACAACAATTCTCGTCTAATTTGACTTGGCATCTTTTCCACCTGCAGCTATCTCCGAGCCCCATCGATCGACAGCAACGTACACTTGTCTACGCATTCAAGGCAAACCGGCAATTCCTCCCTGAATATCTATGGTATGGATATCTGATTTCTTCCATTTTCAGGCATTCTCCACATGACATCTGACCACTTGACCATACTTGACCACCATGCATGTCCTCTGTGCAATCTGTGCAATAGCATTATCTGGAAATTTAAAATCCAAAACTTGGAAGACGCGTTTGTAGAGCGTCGTCGGTCTAAACATATGCCTTTCCGGCCAAGATCTGGAACACTCGATCCTCAAGCGCTTGATCACTGCAAGGATCACAGCAATGGCTACTACTGAATCTCGACAGTGGTCAAGAGAACAAGTTTGCTGGACCCGGCAATTGGTTTTTTACGCGCCGATATGATTGCCTTATTAAAAATGCATCAAACATCTGCACTGCAACCACCTGCTCCGAGCTCAAGTTTTGCTCACAGGTGTTTTTGCATATATGCTGCTGCATGCACCGCATCATGTAGAATTACTATGACTTGACAGATTACAATTTCATCGTGCTATAAACTTGAAACATAGAAGGCTTGCTGTACGCTTCCCACACACCACACTGACCTAAATATAATATGAATGATATAACATGATTGCTACGATGGGCGGCCCCAAAGGGTAAGGGATCAAAAAAAAGAATCAAACAAACATATTCTAGCCCACTGAGGATGGGTGGGGTAGTAGTAGTAGTAGTAGTAGCAGTAGCAAAAACCATGGACATGCTATGATTGGCGTGTCTGCGCCAACAACACATTAGCGGACGAAATCAACAGAAAAAGACCAGGATCAAAACAATTACCTCACGATGCTAGACTACAATTTCTGTAGGACAGTTGTCTCTGAGTGGACCAATAGGAGACCAAGGGAAGAGGATGGAAGAAGTAGGGGACTAGGAGAGTGTACCTCCCTAGCAGCTCCCTCCTAGTAGGGAGCTATTTCTACTGGTGAACCATTTTTCGAGTAGGGCTACTCAATGACTGGACGGCTACCTTATCGTTGGGTACCTACTTTCTTCCCAGGGAGCTGCCTCTAGTAGAGAGCAGGGGACCAGGACCGACAGACGAGCGGAGTAGGAGAGCAAAAGACCAGCGGACCAGGAGACAGAAGGACCAGGATACCAGCGGACCACAGGACCAGGAGACCGGAGGACTAGGGGACCAGTGGACTAAAGGACCAAGGGACCAGGGGACCGAAGGACCAGTGGACCAGAGTGCCAAGGGACCAAAGGACCAAGGGATCTTACTACCAGAGGACCCGCAGACCACAGGGCCAGGAGAGCAGCAGAAGAGGCCTATCAAGGAATATATTTGTTTTATTCGCTTGTTTTGATAATGTTTTTATTTTTTTGTTGATGCTTTTATTTTTTTTGATACCTATGCCGGCCCCAAAGGCTAGGAAGGCTGACGGAAGGCCAAACCCTTCTGTCCAGTTGCTGTTTGTTTTGAGCCAGGACTCCAGGACCTGTATTCTTTGTAAAAACATCGTTGCGACATGGGGACAAGCATGGACAAGCAAAGAACAACAATGGAGAACTTGAAGACAAAAATAGAAAAGCAATCATTGATCATCAACGTATTTGGATGTATTTGGAGTGATACACAATGGAGGGACACTATAAGCTGCACACGACAACGAAACCAAAAGCAAACTATGACAAAAACAAGGGGTTTGTTTAATTGCTGCAATTTAGGTATGCCCAGCAGTACCAGAAGCCAGAATGTTGTTACTTGTTGACATTATGTGTATAGGTCATTTCTTGGTCTACAGTTTCAATTCGCGCACTGCTTGGAGCACCTTTTGTTCCTTGGCTATGCATGATGCGAAAGGTCGTACCTGCACCTCCCTCTATTATCTGTTTTTCCCATAAAGCAGTTTCTCTTGAGGCATGATATTGAGTAAGATTGGAATTTCTCAATCTAAGAAACCTCCAACTCCGGACGCTCGAAAGTTTCTGCCAAAGCGACGAGGAGATGCTGAATATGCGGCGCTGCACGAGGGAATTCTTTGATCCAAGCCTGGAGGAATGCATCGTCTTGATGGAAAAACAACGTTTTTTTTGCGAACGGATGGAAAGTGTGCCCTGGCCCCGTTCTAGCCCTTAGTTCAACATGAAGCTCGCGCGCTAAAGCTCCTTTTTACCTGGTTGGGCACTTGAGCCAAAATGTATATGGCATGTACCTGTATAGCAACTATACTGGGACCTCATCCCTATTGACACCCCCCACATCCGTGCTTCGACGGGGAAGGGAGATGAGTGGATGTAAAAAAACCGGAGAACGAATCATGTTCTCAAAAGTGCATTGGAGGTCAACCAGTATGTCCTATAAAACTGAATTAGCAAACGATCTTGCATTCGCTTGAAAGCTGGGTCAAACAGGTAATGGAGCTACAAACGGAAACACGTGGCATCTACCTGTGGTATCATGCGATTACCAGCGGTATGAAACACAATCCTACCTCACTCCCATGATGCCAAAAAACGGTCATCATGAATTACCCAAGATCCCTCAGTTACTTGAAGTACCGGAAGTAGTATGTCGGCGTGACCCCAATGCTCAACCATTCGTGAGTTGTCGCATGTAGTCAGCTCCGACAAAGCCAATGTAGTCCTTGATGAGCTCAACGTTCCTTGGGTTTCCCCTTCGGATCTGCTCCTCAAAGAGCTTCAATTTCTGTGCTTGAATATCGGATACCTCTATGCCATAGTAGCGGCATGCAACGAGGATCTCCTTTGTGACATTCTTTCGCTCCGATTTGATGGCGGGGCTAATGTCGATGAATTTGTATGGAGCGGCACCTTCGTCATCTGGTTTCTGGTAGTAACTATATCGGCTCGCTCCAAAGGTCTTCCTTATCAAGCGTCTGATGAAATTTGAGATGAATGCCAGTTTCTCGATGATCTCTTCCTGGGTCTCAGATCTTCGAGCCTTTGGATCACTCATGTTACGCCGAGCGCTGCCGACCTCCTTGAGGTACTTGTGGCTAAGCCCGCAGCGAATTGCAGTGATCATCATCGGATGAATAACGTGGGCGTGGAATTCATAGATCTGCCACGCTTCGGTTGCATACGTGTCGTTGGTCCATTTGCTCATGCTTACGACCTCGGCTCTCTGAAGGCGTCTTGGAAACCCAGTATCCGGATCATTCGGTACTAATGGCCATCTATTGTATGGAGTATCATGCCGCTGTCCATCGTCGAACTTTCGCAGTACGTCTTCACGACTCTCAAAGCAATTGATGTCGAACGTTGCGTTGGCCAAGCTCTTGATCAACTTCATCAACCTCAGATCAAAATTGCTGTGTGACTGCAAAGTTGTGGTCGATGGGGATCGCAGCTTCTTGCGGCAATTCGTCAATTGCGAAGGGGAAAGGCTGTGGAAGTTTCATTTCCCGTATCCCATCTTGAGGGGACCTCCCGATATTCGGGTTTCGCCTTCGGCTTCATCCGGTCGTTCCTTCAAAATGATAGGAAACTTCCTCGCCTTCCTCTCCTTCGGATTCCTCAACGTCAATGACTTCTTCGGCTGTCTTGCGTGCCTTCTTGATGACTTCATCAATGTTTTTGCAACCTGCAGAAGAAGTTGCCCTCACCGGAAGAGCTGGCTGGTACATCTCTCGGAGGTGATCGTTGATTGCGGTCCCTCGTCTCCTTGGGTACCACATGCGTGAGCTTCCCATTTGCGATCAAAACCGCTACGCAGTGCGGACATATCGTCAATCGCACATCGACTTCGCCGAGACAGTTAGGACACGGTCTTGAGTCATAGTCTTTCATTGCTCGGCGGTACACGATCTCCTCAAAGATTTCCTGCCACTCGGTGCTATCATATTCTGGGTAGACACCACTCTCCTCGATCATGCCCAGCAGCTTTGAGATTTTGGCGTCGTCCTCAGAGTAGGTATCGTCCTGAACCTCAACCGCTAAACTCTCGAGCTTTTGGTAGCGTGGGGTCATGATCGGGTTTCCGTATTTGGACTCCAGAACAAGGTAGCTTCCAGGGTCGGGTTCTCTATTGAGTAACCTGATCCATTCGATCTCCTCAGGCTGTCCGGGTTCTGCATTGTCGCATTGCAACCATGCCCCTTTAACCTCATCGAAGGGAACGACGTCCTCAACCAATAGAGATCCAGTCGCTGAGATGAGAAGCCCGTACTCCTGCAGCTTCCACACCGGAATGTAGAGAACCACTGGGCGATCATTCAATGCGACCTTGCGACCCAGCCAAGGTTTTCCCTTGTAGCCTTGCTCCCATGCCCATGGCGGAAAACATGTGAAGTGGATAGAATCCCTTCCCGACGAGCCGAGACCTCCTGGCACTAGCCCCCGTCGCATGATTGAAGTCAGCGCTCCAAGATTGGTAGCGTGAAATGCAGTCACCATGGATAGGGCCATGTCGTTGGTCATTCTCGATCCAATGTGGTCGATGTTGATGGTAACGTCATAACCTCCGCCGTCCGAGGAGTGTGCTGAGGTTGCTCTTACGGCCACGGGAAAGCACCATCCATCGCTATTGTGTAGTCTTCCTTTGGAGATTCCCATGCCCTTGAGCTCGTCAATCCATTCCTTCTCCATCGGGTCATCAGGATCATTGAGTTCATCAGGGTGAACGCGGACCGCCAACATTTGGAACCTGATCCTCTTGGTTATGCGGAAACACTCATAGTTCTGGTCGAGGTACTTCTCCAAACGCGCCTTCTTGGTCACGATGTCAATGTTGCCATAGTGATAACCGTCTTCCCAAACTGCGTTATCAGCTAGCAGGTCTTCCCATGACACCCATGCGCCCTCATCGCATTTGATTGGTGTGAGTCTTCCTCCTGTCCTGAACTGGCGTCCAATTCGATGCCTCAACTTCGCCCCCAATCGACGACTCAGGGCCTGGCTCGCTTGGCTGTATTCTGGTACTCGACAGTCTGGAGTCGGATACTTGTGGTTGCCATAGTCGGAGTTCTGTGCAGCGAAAGTGACTCCGTTGATCGGTACTAATTCTACCTTCCCGATCATCGTCATGGGGTCGATCGGCTTGTATCCCTTCTCCCTCCGTGTCGGTAGGGGATAGAAGTGATGACATGCCCTTGGTTTGAGGGAACTGGAGTGCACGAATGCCTTCTCTACAAATTCGTACACGACCCTCATGTCCCTAGGGCCTACTTCCGCAAGCTTCCGCCCATTGTAGGAATGTGTCCCTCCTTCGACTCCATCGGCACTTTCAATCAATGTGAACCCGTCATGGTCAAACATTGTCACGACTCTTGCCTTCAACATTTCTTTTCGCCTAAACTCGCTGTCGACCTTCCTGTCTGGAGTAGGCGATGCTCTCTGCTTCTTCTTCTTAGGCTCCTCGGTTGGATGTCCGGATGGTACATCGTCGGGCGCAACCTCTCCCTTCACTCTCTTCTTCCAATCACTCAACACCGAGGTGACTGTGGGTGAAGATGAAGGGATCTTCTCGCAATTGAGAGTTGTATGTCCCGACTTCATGCAGTGGATGCAGAATTCTGCTTGCCCGATCTTCTTCTCGAATTCGTCGATGGCTTGCAGTATTGATGTCTTCGGGTCGGACATGTCAACGTCTTGCTCCTCCTTCTCCTGTTCACATTCGGTTTCCATATCGACACCCTCGGCCTCGGGTTGTTCAGTAGCTTCTGCTCCCTGTTCCGGCTCTTTCCCAATTTCGAAGAAGTGGTCGATGTCGAATTCAGGAGGCGGCATGGTCCTCATGCGAACGAGAATCAGTGCCACGTTTGCCGCCTCATCAGAGTGCGGGTCCAGTGTTCTGATCATCGATCGCTTTCGGTTCTCATACGTTGTCCTGTCGTACAGCGATGCAGTGACGCGCTTGATGGATTCTTCTAATCCCGTCCTCAAAGCCTCAATGTCACCCCATCCCAAGAACAGGTGTTTGAAGAGTTGAGCAATTTCCAACATGCCCAGCAGCGCTTCCACCATATCACCTACCCGTTCCTCCGTGGGATCATCTCCGAACATGGTGCGAAATACATCGGGCTCCAATATGGTCTTAAGGTATTTGGTGTAGCACACATTTCCAAGGTCATAGGATCCCTGGTAGTACTTGGCACTGCCGACTATCTGCTTTTCCACATGGATGCTGGGTCCTCTCCTCGTTTTGAAGAAGTTCTCCGTCATTGTTGACGACAACCTGATCCCCCCGAAGAACGAGAGCTCCTTCTGGAAACCTGGGTTCCCGTTAAAGATGATCATCGCTTCGTGCAAGAACCTCATCATGTCTACGTGCGGATTCATCTCGGAGATCATGACGGTGGGAGAAGATACCGTTTGCCCCATGCCGAAGTTGTGAAGCAATCGAGCACATGCGTGAAATCGCTTCTGGACGTAGTCTTCTGCGGACATCCCACGGCATCTATTTGCTGCTCCGTTGATGCATTCCGCATAGCAATCGTCCTTCAAATCGGAGTCTATGGGATTGCAGACCAAACAGTAATCGCAACAAATCTCCTCACCCTCCTTGAAGTCATCAATGACGTACCACCTTTGAGTCCTCGAGTATATTGGTTCTGGCTGAAGGACTCCCCAGTACTCATCCATCCATGGCATCTTGTTCTCTCTCCTTACCTTCTCCCTCTTCCTCCTCTCAGACTCATTCTCACCTGAAGGTCCCGCAGTGGACTGATATGCGTGGCTTCCTCTTACGGAATCTCCGAACAAGTACTGATACAACCTCTCTTTGTCCTGCAACACGTGTTCCAGGTTGGGATCATGGAGGCTATTCGCTTCGGTCAAGGGATCCGGTGCCATAAAGCAAGAAGCGAGCATCTTTTCTCTGAACAAGTACTTTTCCATGACAGCGTGGACCAAAGAGGTTCCAGACTTCATAGAGTAGGGGTGACCGCCTCCGGCGACCGAAATGGCTCGCCAGAATCTGTCCGACGTCGTGGACATCATGCCATTCAGCGACAGCTCGTCCTTGATCATGTTGGCGATCTTGCCGAACGAACCGACGGCGTGGTGAAACTCCACGTCTGCGCAAATCCTCACGAACGTAGGTAGCTGGCAGCATGCGTCAAGCTTGATGATCACATCCCTGAGTCTTGGAACGAAGTCCGTGGGAACAATCACAGTCTTGTATGTCCCCTTTTCGCCCGCAGTCACTAGATGACTCAATGACAACCACACATGGATGGACGTGGGCTCATGGCGTTTGACATCGTCAATTCGATCATGAACGAAGTCGATGAAGCCATATGAATCCGTCACCACTCCCTTCTTGTACTCAGGCGTACATGACATGTTGATGACCTTATCCCATCCAAGTGACAATAAGCTCTGGGCGAACACTGTCTGTTTCCCGGAATTCGACTTGGTGATGTACTCGAAGTCCGACATCAGAATCACCTTACTGGTCTTCATGGCGCCGATGAACTCACAGTGCACACTCCCACCGTCAATGGTGCGAGACGCTGGCTGACACGTGACACTTGGGATGAAGCCCTTCAACGTCTCACGCATCCTTAGCTCCAATTCCGCTTCGTCACTCACCTTGGCTTCCATTGGGTAACAAAGGTTGTATAACGTCCTCGGAGATGGTAGTCCTCCAGCAAGTGACACTTGTGTTGAGTCGTAGATGTTGGTATATTGAGCGAACCAATGGGCGTCTTCTTTGTGGTAGTTCCGATCGATCACCGTCTCTTGGTACCCCCCATGCCAGAACATCAAATACGACGTCAACCTTCGTAAGTACTGCAACCATGTCATCTGTCCGTTAACGGTACAGGGACCTTCTACGGTGTGCCCGGTTGGCACCTGATTGGTGCTGACCATTGCGTAGACCTTCATGTCTCGCGAAAAATAGTCTTTCCCAAATACGTAGTACTTGTCTGCCCCAATCGGAAACGGCATTCTAAACCACGTAGTGACTGAGATGCCCTTTGATGCCGCACCAGTGGATGTTGATCCACCTGTTCTTCCCCACCGCTTGTAGGACGCCGACCCATGCCCAGCTGAACTGTCGGAAGGACGTTCCGAAAAGTTCTGTTGTTCGAATGTCGACGACGGGGGAGGAGGTCTTGGTGCGCGAGGCATTGGTTTGGCCGTCGGCCTAGTGAAGTCACCATATATCTGAAGCGGCGGGCACCACTTTGGTCTATGAGCAACGTCAGGAGGCTCAGGACCTTCGCTATCCTGCATGTTCCAAAATGGCAACGGGGGGGTAATTTTGTCCTCGATTTTCTTCTTCAACTCCCCGATGTAGTCGGTGTAGGATTTGAAGGCGCTGCCCCGTCGGTTGTACTCATCTTGCCTCCCGCTCTCCGCTGCAGCCGCGTTGTACTGAACTCGAAACATTGTGGGATCAACCGGGATCCACTGATTGATCATCGGCATAACTTTCTCCCTCATGAATCTGAGTTCACCTGGTATTATCATGGCTACCATAGGCTTGCAGTTGTCAAGGTACTGCACCATAACACTCATGGAGCCTAAAAAGGTCTCCATATGGTTCTGAGCCGCCGACCTGTACTTCGGCAGTCCTCTCTTCCTGGTAATCAGGTCCTCGAGCACATCGATCACGTGAATCTTGTCCAATGTGCCATCCAAGTTGTGGACTCTTATTGCCAGTGCCATGTTACGGACTTCTCTGTTCACCGTATCTATCAGCTCTTGTACCTTCTCCTTCGCGTTTCGGCTGGTGAGTTTGTCAGAGGTGTGATAGAAGATCGAGCTGAAGATCGTGTAGTAACTCTCAAGGCGGGTAGCATAGACGTGATCTGACGGATCCGCGGCTTCACGCATATTCATGCTCTCACCGGCGGACCCGGATAGGTTCCTCCATTGTTGGTAGGCAACCATGGTGTCGTTGAGTCTGCCGTTGTTGATGAAGGCGCGGACGTCGTCCCATAAGTCATCAATCGCCCCAATCTCCTCAGGCTCCACAAGGTAGCGAGAGAGGTTGCTGAAAACCCCATTCGCATCGTTCCCGAAGCGCCCTTTGATGGAGGCCATGGATAGCTTATAACGTCTTACCAGGTCGCCTGTAGCCTCTTTCTTCTCGTCCTCGTTCATGTAGCCCACTAACTTCTTCAGTGAAGTGGTCAAGAATCTGGTGTCGTCGGATTTTGTCCTGGACATTGCATAGTTGATGGATAACGGGACGAGCGGAGGAATGCCGACGGCAATCCATGCTTCGACCACATCCAGCCCATGCGTACTCCTCGACATCCTTGGAGGTAGGGTGATCTGCCCTTGCTCTTTCATCTCAACCAGGCCATCGAGGATCTTGATGATGAAAGTCGGGTAGCCGCCCGTGTTGCTGTTATAGTTCATGACACCACCAACAGACTCCATAGCCACGTCGCTAAAGCGTACGGGTGAAGCAGTGCTGTGGTCACACAAACAAACGTAACATGCCTGACAATCATGAATGCCATGTGATTCGATCCGTCGTGCGTGTGATGTTTGTGCCTCATGCTCATAACATGTGTATACAGTCTCGTTTGATGTTGCATCACACATTGAGCGCTCATTGAAGGAACTACCCAAGGCTCGAATCATAAGGCACGGAACGGCATGCATCATCTCTTCAGACTTCTGGAATACAGCGATTCTCTTGGTCACGGTCTTCAGGATGATGCCGACTATCTTCTTGTTATATAATTGAGTAGTCTTAGTGTATTTACCTGCACAATCTCTATGACTATGGCTCTTGTCACATGTTCTGCTGAGCTGGTTGCCAAACTCAAGATTCCATGATACAATCTTCCAAGGTTTCTTGATGAGTTTCTTGTCGGAATGTGAATCGTTGAACTCAGCACCTAACCCGTACATACATCCATCAAACATATGACAGTCGCAATCAGTGCCGCTCAACAAACTCTGAACCCTCTGATCTTTCCAGTAGGCACAGTATCTTGGTAGTTCAAACAGTGCTGCGGCTCCGATCTTCAAAACACGAACCATAACAGTTTCAAAACGTTCCCAAAGGTCCCAGTATAGTGCTCGTTTAAGCTCTATAGATTTAGCTATCGCATCGCTGACTTTAGCGTTGTATCTCGACCATGCCGATCCGCCTGTGCAGGGTCCTGCAAACATTACTGCATCCTTATCCGAGCGCACTGCTGCGAGCGCACGTGCAATTCCGTATGGTGAAGTGAAGTCGTCGCTCTGAGATACAGTGACGATGGTGCAGTCGTGCTTCGCCGCTAAGTGGGTGAAGTGATTGCATTCCTCTGAACACAGTAGGATGAATGCGGGCTCTTTACCTATATCGTACAGATCAATTACCATCTGCTCGTCGCGGGCGGTTAGGTTGTGATCTTCTTCGCACAGCACGAACTGGTACCGATATACTATCTTCCCATCATGTCGTCTCAAGTTTACAACAGCTACTCTGTGCTCTCTACTCTCCTCGCTCTTGGCTTTGCTAACGGAGACAAACGTTGGGATAATGATATCCTTCAATGGGATCGTTTTCATACGCTTTGGAGTGCTGCACAACGCTATCGCAGCCGGTTTAGCTTCCTCGTTTTCCGATTCAGCGTTGTTTCCCCTAAGGGTGAACACAGTCTTGCCTGTCCATCGGAGGTGCGTTTTGGTATGAGTACCTCTGCCTGAGTGTCGCCAATAGTCCTTGACACAATCCTCAAAATCTGATGACTCGAGCTGACTTCCCTGACGGTAAGTCATCCTGTCGTCTTTGATCCGTGACATGTCGACTGGACAAGATGGTGCGTCATTCGGGCAGAACGCCTTTCTCCTAGGAGACGAGTGTATTCTTGTTAGCATCTTGGCTTCTTCGTCTACTTCCCAATGATCGTGAACTGAGTGCTCTTGCTCTTCAGGATCCGAAACAAAGTTGTCGAAAATCATCGAAGACCCCCCAGACCCCCCATTCCCCCCATGCACAAGGCGCGTCAGGGCGTTGAGCACGTGTAAGGCAGAGGTCGAGCAGTGATGAATCGACAAATACAAGGACGGATCGCGGAGAGTCTGTTGCAACTCGCGACATTGGACAAGCGGACGCAAGCTAAACAAAAGACGTGGAAGGGTCGCAGCGTCGAAATGACGAGACGCAGGAACGGACGCTTCGGGTGACGGAGAAGACAAAGGATGAAACTGAAAGAACGCACGTTCGACCCAACGGTCAAACCGAACGGGTTCTAAGGTAGGGTCAACCTTATCCTCGATCTGTTGCCATTGCGCGTCCTGCAAGATCCAAGTGCTGCGAAGATATGCCATATCAGGGGGAGCCCTTGGTGGGCGCAGCCTGTACAGCTTGGGAGTACGAACCATAACGTAGGGGTCGCATCCAGGGATCGCTTGCAGTCCCTCTTTGCTCGAAAGTCCCGGCTGATACAGCTGTGGTGGGACAACCGGAATGGTGGTGTAAGGATATGTTGGCACCTTACTGTAACGATCTTTCTGGAGCTGCTTGGCGTAAGACAACCCATCGTGAGTTGGCTTCATCAAGTCGAGCAATGCTTGGCTGTGCAGACCATCGTCGCTCAGTATATTGATCAACATGCACGCATGTTTCCATGAGTTGGCATCATCGAACCCTTTAGTGTGGATATCGGCAGCCATACGAGCAGTAACCTCATATACAAGCAACAGATAGTCACGCTTGAACATCTCGTACAACCAAGTGATGGAAATACCATGAGTTCGCTCCATGTGACGCATCGTGGGGTTCCGCCCACTCCGCATAACATTAATCATCGCTTGATTATCGTCATAAAAGACTATCCGTGGTGGCGTCCTCATCAAAGTCTCCCACGCACTGATACTGGGGATCCCAAGTGTCCTCAATGCGTAGTCCGCCGCGACGATCTCAGCCTCCGGGGTGGAGTGGCTAACGCATCCTTGACGTTTGCTACCTCCTGCCAACGGGAAACGAGTTCGCTTGCCTTGGACATGCATGTGTGCACCGGAAGTCGACTTCAACGATTGACCACATCCTGCGTAGTCCGCATCTGCGAATAGGGCTAACGACAGGTCTGTTTTGGAGTCACCGACCCAACCTATCATTTTCTGATCGGCTGAATGATGCACGTAACACATCAGGTGGTGCAACTTAGCATCGTCGGCAACTGTCCATTTTGTCACATTGCGAGCCAGCACATTGATGGCTCGTAACAGGTCGAAACGCGCTATTCTAGCAGCGTACAACAATTTCATTAGGAGACTAGCAGCATGAGGCGCTAGGGTACCACGAGGTTGCTCCTTCGCATCGGACTTGACGTCATCGTCCGTTGACCTGGCCGTGGAAGCTGCCTGGTCAGGCAAGAAGCAAGTACCACACCATGTGCATGTGACAGCGAGTCCCTTTTGGGTACTGCATGGTGCTCTCGATGGATGATCCTTTGTGACATCCGGTAACATCGGCGTTGCAACTTTCTTCAATACTGTGTCCTTACCTACTATGTCGAGGTATTTGACCACGCTCATTTTGAGCAGAGCGCTCATATCATATGTCATTGTAATGACTTTGGAACCATCGGCCAATTTATCTTCGCCTTTCGACAAAACACATCCCAAATACAATCCGACCTCTGTTTCCGGTTCAATGCGCAGCTTGGATCGGAGTAGGTCCCAACCTTTCTTCAGGTTCTCCTTGGGCCCTGCCAACTTCAAGTCATCCACATATATCACTAACAGCAAGTCTAGCTTTTCGTGGTAATACATCGACGGCCATTCTGGTCCGACGGGTTTGAACTCCAATGCACGTACAGATTCGTCGCAATGTTGCTCCCACATCGTCCCAGAATCTGGATGTCCGTATAATGCTTTGTTCACACGACACATAGGGCGTTTGAGACCTCTTCTGGTGATCTCCTCTTGCAAGTGCTTAGGCCATGCTTCCCACGGGAGTTCAGCCCAACACGGTACACCGCCCAACAATGCTTGGATATATGCTCGAATGGCGTCTGCCATCTGCACATCATTACATTCCAGGCAACCGTAGAAATCAGCCCATCGAGCAGCTTCGAATGTAGCTGGAGAGTTTCCAAGATCTTGGAACAGTGCTGCCTCGAAGTTCTGATTCTTCACCTATCTCCGAGTAGAACCCCTCGCCCTTTGAATTTCCTCTTCGGATCATCGTCAGGCAACTGGTAGTTCTTCTCCACACATATTCCATGTACTCTTGCTAGGTGAACTTCTTCTCCTTTCTTCTTGGAGGTTGCCACGACCTCATCATATTCTCTCAGCCACGACCCGTCGAATGTTTCTTCATCCCAGAGTCCCCCCCATTCATCCAACATAGATTGCATTGCCTTCTTATTGGATAGGATCTCGGCACGGCTCACAGGTCTTGATACCACGGCGTTGAACAACCTATTGCCCATAAGTTTTGGGCGATGTTGCGTATCACGCACTACACATGGCATCGTCGGAAATGGTTCATCAACTATATCGTTGTCAATGGGATCACCAGTGATACAACAACATATCTGGCCGTTCAGTGGATTGTAGACGTTCTCCGTCTTCCAAGCCGCCATAGCAAGATTGTCATCGCTGTCCTCCCACATGGCACTCTCGTCCCAATCGGTGAGGAATTCTTCATCACTGGGGATACACGTGGACTCGGATATAAAGGATTTGGGTGACCATGAGTCTTCATCATCGTCAGCGTCCCACTCCATAAAGGTAGTAGGCATAGCCAAGCTCGGTTCACCTTCACCCTTCTCTTCCTTGTCCTTAGACTTCTTCTCTTTCTTGGACTTCTTGTCCTTCTTGGTTTTCTTATCCTTCTTGTCTTTCTTGGACTTCTTTTCGCTATCTCCTTCATCACCCTTCTTGACGTCTTCCAGATCCTTCAAGAGTTCGTCAGGCTCTTCGTCCTCCTTCTTATCCGTGCTGCTCCCAAGTCCTTTTGCTTTCTTCGTCAATCTATCCACGACCCTGTCTACATGCTCTCCGGCCTTCTTGGCCATAGCTCTATCTTTCACCGATAGTTTCTGCCATTCTTCAGGCGTGAGGTAGTCCTTGGGTCTTGGTGAGTTGTGGAAGAGTCGCCTTCCATCCGATCCCACTCTATATAGACGACCGTCCTTTGCGATCTTGACGTGTTCGCCGTCGTTGTTCAGGTAAACGATGTTATCACCTGGCCCCCCAACGGAGTAGTGATCGGGACCGGAGTAGTCCTCTTTCTTCTTCTCTGCGATCTCCTCCGTTTTCTCATCCTCGATCGCGTCAATCTCGCTAGCTCTTGACTTCAGATCCCCGTCTGGTGGATCAGGGGCATCGTCGTCATCGCCTTGATCGTCGCTGTCGTCGGGATCGGGTAACTCGGGATTGGTAGGTGCATCTGGAGAACCAGCTCTCTCCTTCAGGACTTTCATTCCTTCGAGAGTGCTGTTCAACCTCTCGTACTCTTTCTTCAGAGGGAATTCTATTCCGTCGAATATCTTCTCGGTGATGTGAGGAGTAATCAATTTCCTCAACGGTCTTTCTGCATCATAGCCTCGATTCTGTTGAGCAAAATCGCTTATAGCCCATACTTTATATTTCCTCGACCAGTTCATCCCGGTCCCCATAACGTACCCTGCGAAGATGCCAGGTATGCTCTTGGGATCGAACTTATGATCCTGGTCCCTTTCTCTCGCGTCACTAGGTTTGAAGAACACCTTCGCCCAGAGTGGTATCACCATGCCTGGGAATTCGCTCTTGTGCAACTTCAACCATGCACTGCTGCCATCGCTCAACTTCTCGATGTTCAACAAATGGCTTACGCATTCCACTGCAAATGGCCAAAAACATGGTGGTAGTCCGGCTTCTAGTAAGCACGTCGATGTAGTAAGCATCATGAACTGATTGTTTCTTTCGGCGAGTGAATTGTTCTGGGGATGCCCTGGAAGCGACTGGTCTAGTGGAATCCGGAGTTCCTTGAGTGCTGCTTCAAATTGTGGCGCATCGTCCGAGTAAGCGTTGGTGACCTTTCTCTTACCGATATAGTGCTTCATCGCCTGCACCACTTCGTCACTATTACTGGCTTTCAAAGGATAACCCCATATCACACCAGTGAACCTATCTCGAATCACCAATACATCCTTATCCGGCATGATCCCATCTCTCGCCATCTTCTGAGTGTTCATGAGATCGAAAGTGATAAGATCACCGAATGCCTTCAACTTCCGTTTGAAAGCTCCCTTGCTAGTCTTGTAGTGCTTCATCTTTGCTCTCACACATGACTTGCAGTATGGGTTCTTGTATCGGTGCGTCATCAAGTGCAATATGGATTTCGCCTCATTCTTCAGCACTCCTGGTTTTGATAGTCTGGCTTCCCCGTCGACCACATCGACTTCCAATAACCCCTCTTCATCTTCACCAATGTCACTCTCCTCTCGTTCAGAATCCGCATCACCTCCATGTTCATCGTCTTCGGCTTCTTCGGGTTGGCCATCGAGATCACGATCGATTCCCGGGTCTTCCCCGTCGTATCCCTCTTCAGGAGAATATCCGTCATCGCCGTGTTCCTCTGGTTCTCCTTCGTCGCCTACAACAGCTGGATTGATATCGGATTCACCATCCTGATCTCTCTGGTTACCTTTCTTCTTTCTCCTCCGTCTCCGTGGCTTCTTGGGCGGAGGTTCCTCTTGCTGTGTCTCCTGACCTGCTGTGGCCTCGTCTTCATGCCCCACACCTGACAGTATGCGATGAAGTATCGTAGCCAAGCCGTCTGGTCTTGGTAAACATCTCCCGTCGTCGTCATTCACCTTGATGTAGGGTATGTTGTCATGCACCGATAGTGGAATCTTGTTCGCGTTCTGGTCGATGAGGTATGGCAATTGATTTGCCGGCCATATGAATGAGTACCCTTGCTCCATGCACCGCTTCCCGATGGAAAAGACTGATGGTGTGCTCTCCGACACGTGTGCCTCGGACATCATGGGTAGTTCGTCCACATTGATGTCCACCATCTCTGATGTACTAGTTACACCATTCGCTGTCATGAAGCTCACGGATTTGGGTCCTTCCTTGGTGGTAAGGCCCATGGCATTGACCTTCTCTCTTGAGATCAAGTCGTGTCCACATCCCGTGTCCATGATGAAGCGTATCGGTGGTCCATCATACCTCTCCACTGCCATGAACATCGTATCTCCTGGTATCGTGTGATTGACAGAATCCTTCCTTACTACCTCGCTGGTGTTGAAATCAGACAGGTCGACGTTCACCTCGATTCCTTCATCTTGAGTTATTTGTATCCATGCCTTGGCAATGTGTTCAGCAGAAAATAACTCCATCATCTTACCTTTGGCATGTGCTACTCGTGCAGCTATATTGTTCACTCTGAGGGCTCTCAACGACGAAATGAGCTCGGTATCCACCTTCTGTACCTCATTCTTCTTCTTCCTGAGGGGACGGGTGTTTAGCTCGTTACCAGGATCGCAGGGGAACGTGGTCACATTCGCCTGGTCATCGAATCTGACTTTAAAGCGAAGCGCCAACCCACCTCGTCGTACGTTGGGAAGTGCTGGTTGCATGTCCTCATCATCACTCTCGATGTCCCCGCAAAGCATGAAGGCTGGCGCAGCCGGTTTGGGCTTGGCTTTACCTTTAGCCTCTTGTTTTGCAGCAGGAGCAGCTTGGTGCTGACGTCGACATTTGTCCCCGAACTTGCACGATCCTTTCTGCCAATTCCAACAGACCTGATCCTTCATTGGCTTAGGGCTAGTGCTCCTACCACCAGGACTCTTTGATCTGTCACCCTTGAGGTTGTCTGGTTTCTTAGCAGAACTTTTGTGCTTCTCCTGGTGACTAAACTTGCATTTGTCTCCTCTAGAACATCCGTTTTTCCCATGGAAGTGGAAAGCGCATCCTATCTTGGACGTGTCTGCCGGAGTCGCTGATCTGCCACGATCCCCCTTTGGGCTCTTCGTGGTTGACCTTCCACGATCCTGCTTCTTGTCCTTCTTTTGGTGATCCTTCGGATTATTCTGAGGAAGTACTGGAGCGGCGTCCTTCGGTGGATCGGCTTTGGCATTCTTGGGTTTCGCCTTAGGGTCCTTCTTCTCCGCCGCTGGCGTGGCTTTCACGAGGTTCCCAAAAGCCTTTTCCCTTTCTTTCTTATTTGTGGTCTCGATTGATTTCCGTATCCACTTCGCCATAATCTCCCGTAACTTCTGATAGGTCTTATCCGGATCCTTATCCAACATGTTGTCGTACACGGACAAGTCTAACGCCATAACTTTAGAATCTTTAATCTTGTCCCAAAGTAGGTTGCGGAGTGCTTTATCAGGAAGCATGTCATCCGCATCCATACCTGATATGATTTCATCCCACTGTCCAAGGAACCTGGATAGTTGATTATCTCCAGGGAACTTTAGATCGAATAAGTGCTTGGATGCATACATCACATCGACGTTGTCGGCACTCCGGAAGCTATCTACGATCAACGCTAACATTTCTCGTCCCTTGACCATTCCAGGAGTTGTACCTCTCGCACGTCTCTGCATCATCTGCCTCACCTTGAGTTGTACGTCATGCGATCTCTCACCTGCTGCGTGGATAATCGTGTGTAGGGTGATACCTAGCTTAGCATCTATACTAGCGAATCTTGCATCGCCTGATGTCTCGAGCAGAAATGGGTCATATGGTGATCTGAAGGCATCCGAGAGCCATTGTATCCAATCTTCTTGTCTTTCGTCGCCCGATGCTGTCACGACTGCCGCTACAACCTGAGATTTCCAAACCTCCAGGTCGTGTATCTTGGGCCATGCAGGGATGTTGATTTTCTCGTGTTCCTTCCGAGATATCTTGGAGCCACCCGAACTAGAGGATGATGCGGCACCATGTTCGGTTGCAGCTGCATTCTCAGCATTCAAGCGCTCCTCTTCGTACCTCCTTCGGTACTTATTCCTCTCATCTCTGAGCCGTGCTGCATGCGCTTCGAATTCCATCATGTCCTGTTGGTTCTGCATCATACCTTCGTAGTACTCCATTGCCTCTTTCTCCTCGGACCTTAATGACTTTTCGGTACGTCCAAGTTCCGCTCTAAGCTTGGTCATCATCTCGTTCTCCACATTGGGCTGTGACCCCATGTCTGGTGGTTTCAACTCCAGTGCGACTTTCAGTTGTGCTTCACTTGCACTTGATTCGATCAATTCTTCCTGAAGACGTTTCAGCATCCTCTCTTTACGTAGAATGTCCTCTTCCAACATGTTCACCTTGACCTCGGCTTTCTTGAGTTCGGCGTTGGATGGTTGAGACGGTCGACCGGATCCTCGAATCTTCGCCTGGGTCAACTCCTCGTTCGCCCTCTTCAATTGCTCTCTGATGGTCATGATGAAATTGTCCTGATTATAAGATCGGTTGTTGAGCTCCTCATTCTCTTCTGATAACCATTTGATCTTACTTGCATACATTGCTTCCTTCATTTTCATCTCCTCAGCATACTCGTGCTTGTTCCTGGCACTCTGCCTTTGTAGTCCAACTAACTCCTGTCTATACAGATCCCTAATGTTCTCAGCATCTGCGACTGCAGTCATGAGTTCGGTTACGGCTCGATCTCTTTCCGCCGATATGGCCTGGATCTCTTCCGTGCCGATGTTCACAACTTGACTAACCATCTCTGCGCTGTTGCGATCAGCGTACTCCCCTAACTGGGTGAGACGATCCCGCATTGCCACACGATCAGTATCCATCTGATATTGTAGGTCGTGTGCTGCTGAGAGCAAACAGTCTCTGGACTCGGTAAGTTGGTTGATTCTTCGTTGATTTCCATATCCTTCGACATAACATTCTTCGAGGTGTGCCATCACCACTTCGTGGACTTCGGTCTCGTGTTGTATAATCTGGTTCTGCCTCTGCTCACATTCGACCATCCATGCGTTTTGGTGGTTCAACATATGCACTTCGGCAAGTAGTTGTGCACACTTCGCATTGAGGTCTCCATCGGCCCGTGCTAGTTGTAGGTTGTCAGTGCTTGCCCTTGCTCCATCTCCAGCTTCGCTGTCCGACGGCACTGGTACAGTTGACCCATCCTCCAATGCTAGCACTCTCACAGCTCCGGTGTCAGTTCTCCTCCTTGTCTCCCTAGGGCTATGGCCTGATCTCGGTGTCCCCCCCGGTGGTGTCGAGTGCGCTGACGGGGAACGACTTCGTGCTCTACCTGTCGCAGCTTCTCTCACCACTGTCAGAGTCTCCGCTTCGATCGTACCTGGACTAGAGTTGTGGGATGCACTCATCCGATCTGCAGCCGCAGCAGCTGCTCCAAAGGATGCAGTGCTGGCGTCGGATTGGTCCATCTTCAGTGACTGAGGGTAACTGATCTATCCGATGCGTGTGCGTTTAGATGGTGTTGTGTAAGGCCGTAGCTCGTACCCAGCTCAAAAGAGTCTGGATACGGCTGATAACCTGCGAACGGATGGAAAGTGTGCCCTGGCCCCGTTCTAGCCCTTAGTTCAACATGAAGCTCGCGCGCTAAAGCTCCTTTTTACCTGGTTGGGCACTTGAGCCAAATGTATATGGCATGTACCTGTATAGCAACTATACTGGGACCTCATCCCTATTGACATTGATCCATATCATTTGCTAAGTTTTGTATTGCGATTTCAGTGAGAAAGGGGAAGAATCGGAACTGAAATCGTGTCTTACAAAGCCTCAAGTGGTTAGAAGTGACAGGATAGTTTGGGATTCGGGGCGTGACATGCCAGTGCTGGTCCTCCAAACTACAGGTGATTCAAGATGTTTGTGCTATACATCACTACTGCAATGCAATGGTGGGAATTGTGCTTCTCACTATCCCCATCATAATCATCTCTGATATTTGCCAACTCTTTCTTGGAGCTGGAGGCCACAATCAAATCCAATGAGAACACATATTCTTAACTACACTTGCCAACGCGTGGATGAAATGAAGCGTCCCTGGTAGGCGTCGGTCGGGAGTAAGCACTATATAGTTCCTGAAAGTGAAATCTTACCGTGCTGTTTCACATGAAAGGAAACAAACAGCACAGAACTGTTTGAACATCCTCATGATTCGGAGGGCGGAGCAGGCCGGTGTGGGCTAGTGAGAGACAGGCGAGGGGGGCACTCAGTGTGGGTGAGTGACAGCGATAGTGAGCATTTCGGTAGCAAAATGGCTCCAAACTCTCTTTTCTTTGTTTCCACTAGCGATGGCCTCCAACCCAATAGCGATGGCTTCCACCCTAGTAGCGATGGCCTCCAACCTACTATTACTAGCGACGGCCTCCAACCTATCCAAACTCTTCTGGCAAGGGTGTCTTACATATTGTACAATGCAGCCGCCGCACAAATCCCCAGCTGCATACAATGAAGAAACAGCAGGCGGGTTGAGCTGGCACAGTCCATGGATACCCAAGCAAACAAGTGTTGACAACTGTACAACTATACCATGTAATTTTTGCCACAAAAATATTTAGACTTAGATTCCACAAGGTGCGACACTCGAATTTCGCGCACGAGCCTTTCGGATTTCGCATGGAAATTGTAGTGCCCCTGTCACCAGTTTCCTGTCTTGTCTGTCCTGTCTTTGCATCTGAGCTCAGGACATGTTCAGTCAATTTGTTGGGGCCTGTGGGTCGATTTCTGAGAACCTGCAGCTGAGGCTTGCTCGAGCGGATGCTTGTGCTTGTCATCAGAATGTGTGAGAACAATTGCCGGGAAACCTATCACTCAGCCCATATGTACAGTACATATGTATGTATGATTGGTTGTTGAGTGTACACATCCTTGTTTTTATCTTGTCAACTTGTCATCCATTTCAACGACATATCAACATTTAATCGCATGTTTCAATCTCCTGTCACTATGCCTTGTCCGATTCGGAGGCCTACAAGAAAACGTTGGCCCTATCAAACAGCACTTGATATCAATCTTGTGAAAAATTGGCATAAATCATGGTTCGCTGATTGACGGAATATGTCAACTGATTCAGAGTCATGCAAGGAGGCAAGCTGATTTGATGATTCCCTCTGTATTGGTGTAGATTGTGTGAGAGGCATGGGCCATCGGAATGCTGTGATCAGTTATACTTCTTAGACTCCTCATTCAGGGCCCCTTTGGCATCAAACCCTCGGGTCATGCTATCTGCTCACTTTATGATAAGCCAAGCGTGGGGGATAGACAGAGCCGCCCGCAAATGACTATTTAGTTGAGTGTGGTGAAGAATTGCATTGCTTTCCTGGCACTACTCCCCCATCCCATCAAGAAGTAGACAAGAACAACAATCTGGTAAGGTATGGTAAGCTAGACATATACTGGCCGTCCCCAACAGGACTACCTCTGACGAACAGCGAAGAACGCAGGACACATCATTCGACTTGCCTTCACTGACCGCCAGTACATCATTACCAGTACCAGTGCCTAGTAAATGTTTCGAATGTATTTGGAAAAAGTAAAACATGCAACTCCAAACACCAGCGATCACGACCAGCCTTGTCCACCTGAGTGCTCATTATTTGCGCAATCTCCTGAGACGGAATAGGCACTTTCGGAAGGGATGATCAAGGCACTCTAATCACTCAAGTGGTTCGTTGGTCAAACCCACCTGTGTGCCTTGCTGGCATTCAATCCAATTTAGATCGCCAACAAACTGGAAGTCTTCATTGAGACACTGAGGAGTTTGTTTAAGTTTAAGTCAATAGCCGTTTGGGTTCCCTGCTGGTTGGGAATGCAAGAGTGGCGCGAACTTGGTGTCCACGAGGATGTCTGTGAGCAGTTGTATTGGCCTCACGTGGGATGTGGATGGTCTTACCTGCACCAAAAACGTGGACTTGGGATGGCATAAAACTACACAAGGATGACAATGCTTTTTGAACTATATACATAAGGTGTTTTGGGGCACACGTTGGACATGGCTCTTGAAGCCACAAATACCACTAGTTGCTAGGAAACCAAACTCTACACTACATGACATTGCAAACCAACCATATGATCACTATTAATACAATGTATAGTTGTGGCTTCCTTGTTGCTTGTCTCCTCCTGACCAAGCTACAACTCTTGTGAAGAAGCCTTCTGGGCTTTGTGAGGATTTCATGGGTTTGTTAATAAACCTGAGGAGCTCCAGTGAGCATTAACAGGCAAAAACCATGAAAGAGGGCGGTCCAATAAATATGTTTGAACGGAACGAGCACCCAAGACCGCTTGAATGATGCACCAGAAACCAAGCCCAAAGTCTTGAAAGGGAAGGGAGCACCTCCCCTTAAAATGAGGTTTGATTCCGAACTCGTCCTACTAAGGTTTCACAGCATATGCCCATTCCAGTCGAAGTGCTTTGACAGCGAATTGAGAAGGAAGTCTTCGCCCACCTCAGAGCTGTAAAAGCCAGGGCTCAGGCAAACTGCACGAGGAGTTGTTTTGTCTTGGAAAAAAACATGCATTGCTAATGTCTGTGAAGAATCTGCACAAAACAAATTCCAAGACGTGTTGGGAATCCACGAATGCTCGCAGCTTTACTGCCCGGAGAACTGCGCAGTGATCAAACCACATGCAAACCACCAGCCCAGTAATAGAGCAGCAAAGCTCAGCATAGCGCAGCAAAAAGCTGAGCTAGTCTACTTCTCTGAGAATTTGTCGCATGTCGCACTTGTTATTAAATATCATTGCAGGTACAAAAGCTTGCTCAGGTACGAACTGGAGACGTGATTCCTTTCAAGCCCCTTCATACTTATTCAGAAAATTTCCGTGTCCAAGGGTCCAAGCCCTGGATACCCTGGAAACCCACAGCATCCCGCGGAGACATTCTCATACCACAACCCTCCCAGAAATGCATTTATTGTAAAACTATATATACAATGTTATTTCTAGGATTTCCAGACATCACACATTGATGTTTGTGGGAGACTATTGTACCGTATTGAACCCAACAGCCGTGGTGTCCGCACTGCATGTAGCGCGATCGACGCCAACACGCCAGGAACGAAGGAAAGGCATTCTGCACCTGGGCTCCGACAACACCATGCAGGAAAAATAGTGAAGGTCTTTGTACTGCTTCTGCACTGAAGCAAGTTTCTTTGTCGAAAGTATAACGCATCAAAACTGAGACTGGCTGATCACTCTACAATTCTTCTGATTGACAACTCTACAGAAATTCTCACAGATCTACAACACCAGCTGTATGCAATACCCTTCCCAGTATTCAACACCAAAGGCGGAGGCAAACAAACACAACAAGCGATTCAACGCCATTCAACCGTGCATCCGCATAGTCTGATCGTGTGGCAAATGAGCCGCCGTTCATCGCCGTTTGATGCATGGTTCCTCACCCTCAGTCTCCCAGCTTTTGAGAGTCTCTTTGTTTAGCGCTGCCATGATACCCGGCCTGGGTGAGTCAGATCGGGCACACTCTTCGGTCTGTTCCCCGCTCTGCGAATAGCTTCTCTACCGGTGAAAATCTGAGGCATCATTATGAGGACATGCTACGAGTTGTGACATGTTGTGAAAATAAGGTTGATAGAGCCACTCTTGTAGACGAACACCTCTCTTGGCAAGAGCCTCAGTTGGGGTTGTGCGTACATGAGACACAACCACCACGCTGCGACTCCAACACAATCGCAGGCTCACCTCCTTATTCAGCCGTTGCAAAAAAAACACACTGACTGTGATTGATATAGAGGAAAGGCATCGGCTGCAAAAAACAATCACAACATGGATTGTGATTGTGTATATGTCCAGGTGGATAACCTTCCAGGGCCAAGAGAAGTGGTTCCCTTTCTTTCTTTCGGTGCGGGACCATTGAAGATTGTGTTGCGCAACAACAAAGTCCAGCAATCTGGGGTCCCAAGCAACACTTCCGACGCAATCATCTGCGGCACCCGAGTTGGATCCTCAAAAATGGCACTACTGGTGTGAGATCAAGTGGATTGTGTGGTCTGTGTGAGGCCTTGGAGAAGTGCGCGTAATGAAACTATTGCTGGATTTGTTTGCTCAGAAAAGCCAATCTTTGGAGAAACGACAAACTTGACTTGCAATGACCTGAGCATAGATCTCCTACAGTACTCAGTCAGTATATGAAAAGGTTCTGGCGATCCTCGGGACACAAGTGCAGGCCACCCAGTTTATGAACATGTGAGGAGGAAATACAAGGAAATAACACCATCAATCATCTATGTCATTCTATTTCGGTACTCCGTGGACCACAAAACACAAAAACGAGATTGGGGAGTGGTCGAAAAAATAATCCCGAGTACCTATTTAAAAACGGACCCCTATTAGAAAAAAGTCATGTCGGAAACCCCTAAATACGTGTTATTTTTGTTGTTAAATTACCGCCCTTTCAAGCCGCTACTAAACTACCAACATTGCCGACTTTGGAGGAGATTTTTTTATTAGGTTCCAAAAACAACCGTAACTGCCCACCTCTGTCCGCCCTGTCTATCCACCATGACACGCCGCGCTTACACCAGCAGGCTTTCCTTCCCCCAATGGCATGGACTCACGCAAACGCACTTGCCACCGAGGTCATGCAACACCGCATGGCACAGCGACATCACCTTTCGACAGCTTTAGCTGTTAGTCTACTGAAGAATCACTATTCTAATGAAGGTTTTTGTAGGGGAAAAGGACGACCCTTCGATCTGGAGCTTTTTTGCATTTTTGATACGAGTTTAATAAAGGATTTTATATACAATTTTACTGATTTACTTTTTGGTTTTGAAGCTCTTCCCAGGTGACCTATTTTGGACCCCCCGATTTCAGGGACCCCCTATTAGAAAAAATGCGACCGAGGTTTCCTTATTAGAGGGGGGGGTACGTGTTTTTTATTAGGTGGACCGGATTACATGAGTCTTCATTGCTTTGAAGTTCAATTGGTGGCCCTGGATGTCCACGAGAAGCTACATATCCCAATCTGATTGTTGCGGTGGAAGCATTCCCACCGTTGCAAAAAGGAAAGCAACCAGTCAACCAGAAGACCTATGCATTTGCTCTGTTCTGACAGCCCGTCAACTGGACAACTATAACTAAGAGCCCCACGTCTTGGATGATGCTGGAGACAATATCGATGGCAGTGCCAAAGAGTGACAAACCCACTTTTTGTGGTTCCTGCCAAAGAGTCGATGCTTGCCGGCTTGCCTGGTTTGTTCTGTTAGTCCAAAAAGCTCACCAAGTGTGCCTTCTGTTCCTAGTACTAAGGCCAGGAGCTACTAGTAGCGCCCTTGCTACTAGTAGCGCCCTTGCTCCTAGTAGCGATGCCTTTTGTTACTTGTAGCGTCCTATTGTTCCTAGTAGTAAGGCTTGGGAAAGGCAACACATCCAAGCCAGTCTCATCCCATCTCACTCTGGATCAATGAGAATCCATTCTTGTGCCTTGAGGGCCGTCTTTAGCGCATCCATCAAGGGCCCTTGAAAGACGTGGGCGAGGCCAGCCTGGAGTCAGAGTCAGACGGCTGCATAAACAAAGGCCCTAATTGAGTTTCCAGGCACGCATTATATAGCTGCACAAGCGGCACATTGTGGGTTCAGCAAACACTGAGAAGATTCACCAATAACGATGCCAGGAAGGGCTTGTTCTTGGAGACGTGAACAATCCTGACTTTGGCGGTCACTCTTCCTGGCCTGGGGTTCAACTAGATGTAGTTTCACAAAAGCCCATTTGCTAGCACGGCATCACGCATTCTCTGCAGAAGATTGCGCACTCGCGTCTTTTGTGCCGCATTGTTAGGCGGGCGGCTTCAAGGGATTGCTTGGCACATTAAAAAAGGGAGCCACCTCACACACACAAATGCACGACCCCAACGCTGTCAGGAACATTTCCCTCCCAAATGAGGTCGGCTATGGCTTGTAGATTAGGCTTCATTAAGTGCCATGTCGGGGACAGGCTGAGGTGCCGCCAACGTCCTGACAAAAGTGCAGCCTGAACCTCGGGATCTTGGAGCCCGGCTCGGCTGAGGCGTCACTGATGTTCGAAAAGGAAGGGACCCATTCATACAACGCCGTGTTTTCAAGACCGCACAGTTGACATCACTAGGTCTCGATGCGGCGCGGACAATGCTGCCTAATGCAGCTTGGTTGTCCACAACTATGGGCATGGAGCAGCTCCAGAAGATTGATGTGTGTCTTGCGAGGCAGCCAAACATGCATGACTTCAGTTGGCACATCAAGGGAATCACAAAGAATGTCACCACCATCTTTGATTCAAACTCCCAAACGACAACCGCTGCTACAGGGCGCTTCAGTTGAAGCATCTGTGTACACAACGATCGGGCGAGCCCAGCGAAACATGTGCACAGTGCGTGGTAAGACATGGCTCAGCGCAAGCTGCAGAATTTCGAGAGACCTATGCAGGTGTGGAGTCACACGGTGCTGTTGGTCCCAATACTGCCGGGCAATCAGGGCAGCAGTGGCACCTGCTAATGGCTTACCAGCAAAGGTTCCTTCCAATTTGGAAGCTTCTGCCGGGGTCATGCGGCCGGTGGTCAAGGCCGCTTTGATGAGCGTCTGGGCTTTTGCAATGTTCTCGGTCGCCCCACGCATCTGGATGGTGAGGTTGCCAAGCAAATGTTGCAAGTCCGTGAGTTGCCCTAAAAATTTGGGTTCGCAGGTCAAACACCAAGGACTTAAGCTACAGGCCAGAGGCATGAGCTAGGTAACAAATACTTAAGCTACATGCCTCTAGAAGCAAACACTCAAGCTACATACCACGCACACGAGCTTATAGAAAGCGAGAGGGCAGTGGTATGAGCTAGAAGCTCCAACGGTCGCTGCATGCAGGAGGCATGAGCCAAACGGAGGGAGCAGCCATCGCGCAAGGCATTTTCTTTCTATGCGACGATCAAGCTGAAATCTGAGAGGCTAAAATTTGGGGATTTGCACTCTAATCTCTTCAGGGAGCCGCAGGAAGCAAGGACCACAAAAGCGACCAGGCTCGGCCAGAGCTTCTTTGTGGCCTCGCGCCCATCGTACTTCTTGCGGCTTGAACTGCTTGGAGCAGCAGGATGGCTGGTATGAGCCAAGTTCCTCAGTCACATGCCACATGCCATGGCGCGGAGTGGAGCTCTTCGATCGCTGCGACAGGATTCGGCTTGGGTTCTCAAGAGTCATCCGAAGAGGGGAGATTCAGAGCAAGTCAAGGAGATGAGGCATGATGGCCCACCGCCAGGTAGGATCCTCAACGTGCTCCAAAAGATGCGCTGCGGCAGCCAATCACAATCTACGGCAGGTGGCAATTTCCCAAACACACACGCTCTGACTCAGGCAGTTGCAAAGAGTCTGCCATGGTGGGCAGAAGCCTCCGCATGCTGTATGTGCTGAAAGTTGATGCCGCGGTCTCAGAGGCCCAAAGGGGGCAGCATCAAGAGAGACCGAATAAAGGCTTGGAAGCGATATATAGTAGCCATGGTTGATGAAGTCGTTGCACCCAACTGGTCCACAATGTGGTCGGAGCTGGCTTCATTGCCTTCTGCTGCACAACCTCCTTGGAGATCTGCGCTAGCTAATGCATTGGCTTGCCAATTTCAATATGAAACCTTGTCTGGCGGCTCTTCGGTCATTCCGCCGTTTAGTCCAATGGCTTAGTGACAAGGATCTGCCTTTGCAATGCCCATGCACTTCGGACTTGCCATCCTTTCTGCTGGAGCAGTCAAAACGTGGTCGCACAGTGCCTGCGGCTACGCTTTGCGCTTGCGGATACCCATTGCTTGCAGACCTACTGTCCCCAAAGCCGTCAACTTGAACTGCCCAGGCGGAGGTCCTGACCCCATCACGTGCTTCCAGCTGCTTTGGTCCTGCGAAATGCCGTGTCTGGTCTTCGATACAAGCACACCGCGCGTGCGACCATTGCAGCTGATCTGTCTTCCTCCTGCGCACTCATTTGGAAGTTTTGAAAGGCAAAGGATGGTCAACCTTTTGCAGTCTCCTTGCCCAGCCACATTCAACCCAAATGGCCATTATTCCAATACACGCTGAACTTCAGCGTTTGCTTGGTGCAGTTGAGACTTTCAACATGCCAAACGGTTTTTCGCTGAGGAGACCGCCGTTGTCATCGATCCTCGGCCAAGTCAGCGGGGTTAAGGGCCCAATCTTGAGAAGTGAGGCCCAAAGGCATGGAACGGCTAGGGACGCATAGCAACTGTCATGCAGACATGGCCCCTTCCATGGAGATTTGGCGATGCTTTGGAGGCAAGACACGCGAAGGATCCAGAAACCCAGCATCCCGTTTCAAAAGGCAAGTTCGTCCTCACTGTCGAAGGGAATGAAGGTGAGGTTCGGGTAGACTGCCGACTGGAGCTAGAATCTCTGCAAGCTCATCAAGATGCAAGCCAGCCAGCCCATGAGGAACATTGAAGCCTTGATTTCGAAGGTATTGCTCAGCAGCGCAGATGGACAAAGTGGTGGAGGCCGCAGACGAAGCATGTGCCATGATGCAGTAAGCAAAGCAAGAGAGAGACAGAGAGAGAGAGAGAGAGAGAGATCAGTCATTGACTTTACTTGGACTAGACAGCAACGGTGCAGATAAAACGTTTACAATTTTTCAGAGAATACGTCATGCACCTAGCCTGCCAATCCGAAACATGCATGTCAGAGATGTTCCCAACAATGCTTGGTAGTCTTGAAGACTAGAGTCTTTTGCCCTGTTAGTATACCATAAAACCCTAATTACATCTAACTACTGTAAGTAGCAAATCCGACCTCCTTTTCTAAATATCACATTCAGGATCTATACTATAATATTTATATATAGAGTAGATGTATATTAAAATATGTATGAGTGCAACGACAATGTCAAATAAATCCCAGCCGAAGTCAAGTACTTATGATCCAAGTGCTATGTTGTCGTCACACCAGCTTGTGCAGCAACAAGGGAACTGCCATCTTGACAGCCCTTTCCGGCTTGATGCTATTGCTCTAGACTCTATACTTAACATGTAGGCACTTCACGCTTTTGTTGTGGACTCCAATCATCCCCCAACATGTGTTCTCCCGTCGAGGATGTCACCCTTTGCTTTCTGCTGATCAAAGTAAATGTGTCTGCAGCATGCACCTTTGGATTTGGCTGGGAAATCCCCACCGTTCTACAAAACCAGGAATAGGACCAAGAAAGCCAAACCATTACCGACCTTCCCACGAGCAGCTTTGAGACTGGTGAATCAGCCCAACATACCCGAACCTGGGACCCTCGGGAGCCTGTAGCACTTCGCTGCACTGAAGCGCCGTCTGAATGTTTTTCAACCTGCGAAAGAGAGGCGTTGGATCCAGAAATCACCTCACTCTGGAACTAAGGACAACTCATGATCATGTGGAATCATGTCAGTTAAGCCCCTGCCGTCTAGCTCCTGCGGTGCTTGAACCAGTCCTGTCGCTGGGACGTATCGTATTAGGGGTTGAACGGTTGCCCCAAAACTTGGAAAACTGTATGTAGCTGAGGCCAAAAGAATGATGACGTCCAGGCAAATGTTGATCGGGTTAAGGGAAAATAAACATGACTTGCAAACAGCGAAGAAACAAACCAAAGGAGCTGAGGCCTGCACTCTACAGCCGATAGAAACACATTTTGCTGAATAGAAAAAAAACAGTTTCGTCGTTCACGTTTCAACTCGCACCTATTCTAACCTTCTAACCAGGTGGTGCAAACTTCCAACGTTTGCAGGTTCCCTGCTCCCGCGTGTCTATTTCACTGTGCGGTTTGAGGCTCCAGCAGTTGGCGGCACAGGCGACGTCGCGCAGTGACCTCCTCCAAGAGGCTCCAGAACCTCACCGATGTGCTGGGCATAGTGACAAGGAATAAATTGTCTCCGTTGGAGAAACAGGAAACAGAAGAGAACAGAGCCGCTTGGGAAAAAAAAACACTGGAAATGAAGTTCCAGAAAGTTGCCCGTCCATGGTTTGGTCTTGGCTTGCAACTGCAAGTTGTCTGGGGCTCGCAGAAAACAAGGTCATTGAAAGTCTAGGCTTTGAGGTCATACAATCATACAACAATACTATCACTCAAAATAATACGATTTGGCTATTTGACGAAATCATGCCCGTGGATGAACTTGGCCCAGCACTCTTGCGTGTTCTTTTGTTCAAAGTAAGCATCAACCAAAAAATCAACTAGCTATATTGTTGCACAATCTATCAGTCGGTTATAAAGATTCAAAACTGTATGTATATATATATATATATGTCATGTGGCCAAAGGCCGCACGGGATGCCTCCACAGGCCCTTCCCTTGTGGACCTCCTCCTCTCATCTTCATTACTTGGAGGCTCCAAATCAAATGCCTCGTTGCAGAGCTCAAAAATGTCCACCAAACACAACGGTCGCAACCACGCAACCATTTTCCTTGTGAGGATTGCTGCGGTCACCTACCATTGCTCATACAAACAGTATCAAGATTACTTCACTTCGAGTGATCCCCATCATGACACTTCAATCCGACAAGGTTCTCGGCATGAATTGAAACATTATTTCGGCATTCTTTCCGGCATCTCTTGTGACATTCATTCTGGCATTCTATCTCGCATATCTGCTGACATTCTTTTTGGCATATCTTCTGGCATTATTTCTGGCATATCTTCTGTCATATCTTCTGACATTCTTTCTGGCATATCCTTTGACATTCTTTCTGGCATCTTCTGATATTCTTTCTGACATGCTTTCTGGCGTTCTATCTGGCATATCTTCTGACTCGCGGTTGAGGTCCGGCGGGAAAAATTGCCGTCCGGAACTGGCGGTTGAGGTCCGGCGGGGAACACTGCCATCCCGAGCTGACGGCAGCTGGCGGCTGAGGTCTGGCGGGGCACACTGCCGTCCTCCTACACTTGCGGTTGAGGAGGCGACCAGTGGAAGGAGGAGAGGACGCGAAGTAGCTAACATCAAACCTAACAACCCTCACCTGACAGGTGGGGAAAAAAATGCTTGCACAAACCATGCTGGGTCCTCGTTGTGAGCTCAAATTACTCCAAACTCATCAGTCCATCTGTGGCCCAGGCATCGGCGGTGACATCCAAAGCCTCAGCGGTTTCTAGAAAACATGGCCAACATGGCTTCTCATAATTGGTGGTGATGCAGCAGTGATGCGCAAATGTTTAAGGTTGGGCATTCTGGCCACCACGTCCTTGCTAAGCTATCGGACCAAAGATCCTGAAATGTCAGCAACACGTAATCTTGTCTACAACCGATCCGATCCTAATCAGTCCTTCACAGGGACAGCCCTGTGGCATTGTATTTCGTTGCCGTGCCATGTCAATTGCTGACATGTTTTGAGGGATTCCTACTGCATCAAGAGGGTCTGCCATTCTGCTGCCCACACACACATGCACGGAAATTCAAGGAAGGAAAGGCCCAATTAAGGCCGTCTCAAACCCAACGACCGAGAGTTTGACTGCATTATACAATTAAACTCTAACTTACACAAAGCCACAAGAAACACCACCAAGTATCATGGCATCAAGAATGTATTTCCAGGATGTTCTTGTATCTTCTCAGATCATTGATCTAGTGGCAAGGCCGGACCCTGTCGGCTTACTTGCTTTCCTTCAAGAGAGAGAAGTGCTTTCTTGTTGCATGTTGAGTTTAGATGAGTTGAGGAAGACTTGCAGTCACAGCAAGCCACACCGGTGGAGGATGAGACTGTTCAGCATCATGAAACTCTTGCAAAACTCTCCGAACTTCTTGACCCAGAAAAAGCCAGCACATGTCACATACACTCATCAATATCACTATCCTATTCATTCATGTGCTTGGTGTCAGGCCATCAACAGCTCCACCTCTCTCTGAAGCCTCAAAGAGAAGGCCTCACGGGAAAGGGAAATACTGCTGCCAGGTAGTCGCCACAAAAAAAGAGTCCAAGTGAATCGGTTCCATGTGTTTCACTCTGCTTATCCTATGTTTTGATCACAGAGTAGCTCCACAGGGCTTAGTGCAAACTCATGGCGATATCTTCCAAGTACAAAAGGATCGATGATGCGCCCCATTAGTATGGCGCAAAAGAGCACGCATCATACCACCCTTTTCAAGAGCAAGCCGCATGAGTTTCTCAGTTAGAATATAAATCTATTGAGAAGACCATATACGCACTGCAGCTCGTATTTGGATGTATCAAATCAATGTCTGTGCCAACTCATGACGAATGCCCTGCTGTCCGAGATCTCAGGGCACTTCCGTCACAAAACAGGCCGGAAGAGTATGCACTCGGAAGGTTTGCTTTTCCACACGACTGACGAACAGTGGTCCCATTCAGGAGCCAATAACGAGGAACGGTGACAAATGCGCTTCTCCTCAGGAAAAATGTGCCAAGAAAATCAAGAAAGCTCAAAAGGGTCCCAAGCTCCATAGCTCAGCGACTTTCATATTCTTGCAACTTTGGCTTGAATAGGTCATGCCCAGACTTTAAAACAGTGCCCACAAAGACCGAAGTGGGTACCCCAACAATTCAAAATTGATAGAAATCAATCTTCATAACCTGATGACCACCCATACAGAGCTGAAGTTAAACAAAGTGCACAGAAAGTTGACATGATTCATAATATAATCACGGGGCATTAAACCCGCTCAAAAACAGGCAAGGGTCAGGGTTGATGATGCGATCTCCCTTTTCGGGAGAACTTCCACATCTTCCCCCAACGTGACATCCGGGACTTGCAAATCCGACCTACATTCTTACGACAGCAGGCTGCACGCCTGTGATACCTGACCGAGAAAAACTCGGTTCGTCGCAAGAGATTGCAAGTCTTGGCATGGTTGGTGCATTTTGGTGGTCTGGGATAAAGCTGGCTGCACATTTTGGACTACCATGGAGTACCTGTATTGTCAAGTTAGGATTAAGAGGTCCCACCTTATTAATTCGAACCACAAGGTCCTCCAAATTGAACACTATATAATTTAGATGAACACTGAATGGTGGTTTAACATTTGATGGCCAGGCAACATTTCAAACCACCCCTAAGTTGATATTACTGCATTAAGCAAAATGTGATTAGTTGATTCAATTATTACATTTATGTTTGGAAATACACATATATATATATAATATGCTTAAACTTAATCTATCTTGAACTGATTGACGAAAACTATCCAGCACCACCCAGCAAGCTGCTTTGCTCACTCTGACTTGTCCAGCTCGAGCACTGGCTCTAAGATTGTCATCGAAGTGTAGCGCTGCTGCCACTTGACCTCCTTCGCCTTCACCTCTGCCACAGCTATGCAACAAGCTTCTTCGGCATCTCAACATTTTTGGATAAGCTCCATCAACGACTCGTGATCGGTGACAGCTTGCTCCGAGTCCAACTCCATGTCGCTGGTTTCTCTGATCTCCCTGGACTTTGCGAACTCTCTGCAATTGCTGGGACTTCCTGAATTTCTGTCTTGGTGACAATGGAATCAAAGTCTGCAGAAACTTGCTTCGTGTAGAAGATTTGGACAATGTCACGAGCGCTAAAGAACCACGAGCTTACAGGAACTGTCGCTTCTGCTGATGTCGAGTTGGCAGTGCAGTCCGCCACTTTGGCACTGGCACCACAGCCCATGCTTCTAGGGTCGAAACCGAGCCATAAATCTGACAGCAAGACTCAAGACAGGCATGTGAGACATGGGTTGACATAGATACGTCAAAAGCTTGAATCAAATTGTTGGGGTTGTTGTAAAGGCCGCGCCCGTTGCTGCGGTTTGAACCTACTTATTTGGGAATGCCCTTATACACCATGCCTGCCTTCTGCGTTGTCCACAAGCCACGATTCCATGTTTCTTCTGACAAAGGTCATTGACAATTGAACAAGGTTCTTGAGACCCGAGGGCTGTCATGCCACATCCACTTCTTTGCAAACTCTTCTGTTTGATTCTAACTTGTCAAGTGAAATGCCTGGAGCCCATTGAAGTCTCGGAAGAGCACCACCGCCGCGGTTCCAGAGACCTCACAGCACCACGTCGCAGGGCCACGTCTTGTCCAACTGGGCTTCTAAGGAGATTCATACCCGAGCACCGTTGAATGCCCACACACTGGACCTATTAGGATTTACCTGTTGAACTCACCATCAAGCACAGCCTCACCACCATCAGCATGTCCTTGTATATAATAAGTATTGGCACTTGGCGCTGTCTTTTCCAATCAACTCATGTTAGCGCTTTGCTTGCCTGGACCGTGCACCAAGTGAGGCTGAGAGGTAAGGAGGTGCACGTGACCGATGCATGGTAGATTCTCCATCTACAAATGTTCCAGGTTCCAGTTGTTGGACCACCCCTTGGCCATCATCTCTGTTCGGTGTTCATGCTGTTCGCGCTGAGAGCTGTGTTGTTATCAGTGCACGTGGTTGCCACCTCAACGAAAATGCTAGAACAATATATATATATATAACACAATGTCGGGGATTAAACATGTAAACATTTGGAAAATGATTGGACACGTGTGTGTGTGTGTTTCTCAGTATCAACCTGACAAACTAATCCCAACAAGGTCAACCTCAAAAATATCCCAACACTAGGAAGTCAGATTTTGTCAATCCCGTTCGTTCTGGGGATATTCTGGCATCTAGTTTGATCCACAGGTCTTGGGAGTCAACTTCACCCATCATGCATCATTTGTTGCCTGAGTCACCAGCGCTTCCAGCCCTTTTGATTAATTACAGATCGGTCCGCTTGCACAGTCAAGGAACTATCACTATCTCAAATGCCCCTGGGACGCTTTGAACAGCGAGATAGACCAACTCTGCCTTGGTTGAAACAAACACAATGTAGACTCCCAAAGGCAGGAAAATTCAAGGATAAAAAAAATCAAAGGGGAGAACCGAGGAGAACGAAGTTCTAGGGGAGGAGAAAAAAGATATTGTTTCCAAGCAACCACTAAAGCAGCTAAGTACTTTCTATCGCTCGGGGACTCCCGGAACACAGAACTGAACAAAGCATTCCCCCCCGCGCTTCACCGCCTCTGCGGCCAGCTCCAAGCACCCGCAACATGGCAGTGACCACTGGTAGCCAAGGAACCTGGCTGGTCGAGACAGGATGGAAAGCATGAAAAAGCAAGTGCAACTGCAGGCAACCCACATTGTTTGACATGATCAACACGCAAAGTGCAATCTTTGCTCCGCGTGAAGCTGAATGTGTGATTGAATTGGAAGCAAGCTGAGCGTTTGAACTCTCGCATGACAATACTGTTCGATCTTGCTCTACAGACCCCACAATTCGGGATGAAGTTCAAACGCCCCATGATCGATTCTGTTTTGACGAACTCGCTGCATCCTCTACCGTCAAATCATGGGGGCTAATGGTGTTTCATAGTAAGGCATAGGGGAAGCTACTAGTAACAAGTGCAACGCTACTAGGAACAAGTGCCTTACTAGTAACAAGAAGCTAGTAGGAACAAGTGCCTTACTAGTAGTAACAAGAAGCTAGTAGTAACAAGTGCATCGCTACTAGTAACAAGTGCCTTACTACTAGTAGCTAGTATGCTTCATCATATTGCTTCAAGATGTGGTTCCGAACGTCCGTCTTCTGCATCAGCTCCAACATGGCAAGGATCATGCCAGCATGCCCTGGGACAAATGCCCCCAAAGTTCTGATTTAATCCAATCACCATCGGGGCCGGCCACCCCAAACAGCAAATGAAAGCTACAACCTCGCAGCCGTCAGAATCAGGAGAAAGGACGCTTTCAGGAGCTTGGGTCTGGATGGACCCACTAGGTGCCCACGCCCAAGCTGTGCAGTGGTTTGGTGGTTCGACACCGTGGTGATTTGAAAAAGATCCAACGCCTCGGTGATGGACGCTCTGCCATCATACTACATCATCCTACTCTGTCATATCCATATAACATCCGCCCAGCTTGGGCAAGGCTACATGTAAAGCACATGCGAAGATGGCCTTCAGCATCATGTCGAACATGCTGGCACCGACCAAAGCTAGATCTGCATTGCATTGCCATGTGTCAAGCAAACCCACTTCAAGCCCCCACGTCAAAGCCACGAAAAGAGGAAGCAAACCACAGGCTTCGTGCCCTGCTCACCAAACATTTTCTCCACTCAACCCTGTGGTTGGTATCAAGTCTGTTTGCACACGCGTCAACAAAATCTTCAGCAAGTGGACTGATCACTCCCCCAAGAGCTGTTGCGAAAGTGGCTGAACGAGACCAACAAGCTCCTGGGCTCCCCAACAGCAAGGAGAACTTTGTTGTGTTCTTCCAACCTGGCAAACGTGGCACAACCTTGACCTTTTACAATCTTCTTGCCGCACTCGCAACACCTGTCTGCAAAAATGCCAGAACTCTGACCAACACAGGAAGTTCACACACACACGCTCTGGTGGAACTCTTCCACTTCAGCCAGGCGCACTGATCTCCAGTTGGCTCATGTCCCAAGAGTCCTCGCAAAGCCTTTGGCTTTGATGGCACGTGAAGGAGGATCGGTCTTGAATGCAAAAACTTTCAAATTCAAGTCATTTGAATGAATAGTCGACTTTGGGCATGGGATTCTTCCGACACAATGGGAGAACATCCAAGTTTGGGTAGGGATCATTCAATCTGGTTAGCAGTGTACAGCTTCTTGGCCGCAAAAAGAGACCAACATAGAGTTCCTGTTTCGTGTGAACCCATCGTGATCCAGCAGCGGTATCATGCTCTTGTTGCTCGATGGGGATGGGAGTTCGGGGAAGTCAATCCATGTTGGTTGCAGCCAAATCAAGTAAGCAATTAGTACGCATGTCTTCAAATCTAAAAGCAATAAAATTTGTTGAAGGCAAGCAAAGTTTTTGGAACAATCTGACTGGAAGGAATGGGGTCCTAACGTTCGCCACCCAGATTCCAGATCTGGTACAAGCTTACAGGTTTTTCCGCATGCTGTATGCCCTGTCCATGCATATCCGTGCATACGGGTAGAATCAAGCATCAACTTCTAAATGCATGGGGAGCCCTTCTAAGGTTATGAGCCCCTTGGATCCTCCCTGTACAAGCCTTGCGACTTTCGAGAATTCATCCAGGTGCCCGCACACATGCAACTATGCCATGTGGCAGTGAGAGGCCAAGCCTGAAGCGCCTCATCGGCTCAGCAGTTATTGTTGCAAATGACGATTGATGGTGCTACTACGAGTACCGCTGTCTGAGTACCCATGGCTCCCCACCCACCTCCAAATGATCAATCAATTGTGCTTGGGTGGGGAGGGTACAACGGTTTATTATTTGGCTACCTAATAGTGTTTTCCAAAAATTTTTGATTTTTGGGTGCACTGCTTAAACAAACAGTAAGTTAAAAATGTAAGACACATGATATTGGTGATTGTAGGGACATGAACAAAATATGCTGGACTGAATTCTCTGTGCTCATCAAGCGTATCAAATCTTAAATGTTGGCTGTTGTTTGTTCGCGCACCTGGTTTTTAGGAGATGGAAACATCTAACAACACTCGTGTTGGAGATATCCAAGAGATGCAAAAAGAATCAGCTGGCCAAAACTTTCCGTGTTCATCAAGCGCATCGAATCTAAAATTGTTTTGAGTTTTTTTTGCAGCCCGTGATCTCATCTGTCAGCCTCATTGAATTTTGAAATGGACTCTGGCCACCTCATTCTTTTCACACCGAAAACATACCAACATAATACCTTGAAATACTGTCAATTTATTGATGTTGTGGTGGGCGGCTTTCATATGGACGTTTGGGAAATTCTGGGAAGCTAGCAATATTATTTGGGGGGTGGGTGGGTGGCTCATTGAAAATTGATCATATTTCTTTGGGCGTCTATACAGGATTTGTAGTTGTTTGTCTCTCTCCTTGCGGGTGGTGTTGTTGTTCTTGTTAAATACCTGAGTGTTCTCGGTAATATATTAGGTTTTTTGATAGACCCACCTCAGCTCATGGTCAAAAACTAGCGTTACAATAGTATTTCTTGTCTTGAGCGAACCTATCCCCACCCAAATATTTCTCAAGGAGATAGTCATGTGCCATGTGATTCAGTGATACTGCTGGATATGGCCTGGCCAAATATCTTTAGAAGTCTGGGATGGGATGCTACAAATCAGCTGTACAAACAACATGAGAAATGTCTTGGTTGGCAGCTCGAGTCCGTGATATCCAAATGACAAATGCATTAGAAAGCATGAGTCTCCCGTAAATGTGTGATTTATGTTTGAAGCCTGCGGGCCAGGAAAACGAGTTCTTGAACATTATTTCAGTAAAAAACATATATATATAATATATAGAAATCGGAAAGCAGGGAGCTAGTCAATTCTCCTTGTAATGTTCAGCCATCTATGTAGAGGTTATGAGACTTTACCCTATCAAGAAAGAAACTTCTTCTCCGAGCAATCTGTGGCCATGACATTTGTGACAGTTGTGACGCTTCAGATCGGCCTCAGCGAACACTCCCACAATCAAATCATGCCCAGTCGGAGATCTGTTGGCGACAACATAGTTAGAGTAACCTTTAGGTTGGAATGCCAGACCAGGAGGGTGATCACATTCCAAC
>CAXIVM010001452.1:0-22000 GCA_964035705.1 Porites rus | reverse complement strand
CTACTAGCAGCTCCATCAGGAAGGCAGCACTGGATGTCAGAAACCACTTGGAGTTTCAGCTACTTGACTATTTTGTGTTGTGGGGTGGCATTTTGAAGTTCATGACAACATACTGTGGTGGTGTACAGTGAATCAATCGGATGGTTACATCAAAAGTGCCCGTGCTTCCTTGTCAATTGAGTCTGGCTGACAAAGTTGGACCATTGGGATCACACAGCGACATCAGTGGACAGCAAGAGGGTGTTACAATACGATGACTCGTTCAGATACCAATGCAATTGAACCAAATAGAGTGCGCTGGCTACATCATTGCGCTGGGGTAGTCGAGTTTGGGGACTGTCGGCCCATCGTGGGCTTGACAGGTGTTGCCGTTTCTAGTTTTGGCAACGGCACACAGGCCAGGTAGCCACACAGGCCATATACAGCTTCTATTGATGATCAAGTTTCTTGCTGAGGTAGCATGGCACTAATTCATCAAGCATAGGATTCTGGTTGCCTTGTTGGTTCTTGCCTTCTCCTCCCAGGCAAGTTATAGAAGCTGCTGCTGTCGAACCTCCTTCCGAGGTGCACGTTTTCATGTCCAAGCACCATGAGACAGAAAGAGCGATCTCCAACCTAAGAGCGGCCTAGGATATTCAGGAAGGAACTTGAGACGCCAGAGTCTCGCCCGAGGTCCCAACGAAGATAACCATTTGTGTTCATTTGTACGGAAGGGCATCGCTACTGGGAGCAAGAGGACGCTACTAGGAGCATTGATGGAAGACTCGAAGACGCTTTGGCAGGCCTTCACAGTACGGATTGAGCGCTGTGGGCGGGCGTTGGGGCTGCACCTCCGTGGTCTCCATATAGCAACTTGAAGGGTTGAAACGGAGACGTCAAAAAAGGAAGCGTTGGATTTGTGAACAATGTTGTCATCCTATGTTGTCATCCTATTTGTGAACAAGAATAGTTGATGATGTATAATGATGTTGTTTTTGGCGTACTAGGGAGAGCTCAGTAGGGGGGTAGGAAATTCAAGGTGTGGAAAGTTTCCGGTAAGATGTATAGCAAAGTAAGGAGCAGTACTTGCTCGTGATCTAAGGACACAATACTACCTGAAGGAGCATTTCACGAGTGGAACCAGGCCGGAGGCTTCCATGGTCAGGTGATCGCAGATCAGATCTCAACCAACAATAATACTTTTTAGGTTCTTGGTCATTACTTCTCACTGGGAGCAACGAAAGTTGCCTTTAAGACCTTCCCTGTTTTTTGGAAAGAAAGAAAAGGAACAACGACAGAAAGAAAAGACACCTTTGTTTGTTTCTTTCTTCCAAGAAGACTTTTGAGATTATATGCTTTGGATGCCACAACCGGTACTCATCTAAAGACTTGCATGACTTGTCCGATACCATATTTTCCGCTGTCATTTTGCTCCTAAACAGTCTAGGAACCAAATAGCGCGAGCTATCCTGCATCCCTAGTAGCGTCCTACGTAAGTCCAGCTATCTCTTCCTAGCTGGAGGCGAGCACTGCGCAGAAGGTCAAGCCGGGGGACCGGATCATTGGAGTAAATGGCCTGGATGATCGGTCTATCGAGACCTTGATTCTTGGCGCTCGAGTCTTCCATCGCTCCGTTCGTGTCGTCCTCTTGCTCCGTTCGTAGTACGGCCAGGAGCCCCGAACGTAGCTTCTAAATAGCCAAATCTAATTCTATTATATTCGATGTTTTATGTTTTTATACTTGTCATTTTGTATTTCTTTTTTTCCAGATGACCTTCGGCTGGGCCTTGTCGGGACTAGACTGGGTTCAAGATGGAACAAATAAATGAGAATGGACAGGCAAGCTCGGCATGAGACAACGATCAAGGCAAAGCATTGCATAAATCGCACAACATTTTCCAAGTGGCAAGCAGAGCTGGATTTAGCAGACAGGCATGACAGGCATGACAGGCAGAGTTGCCTCAAGTTCTAATTGGGCGATAGAAGTACCGGCCAAGGATCTCTGAAATGAAAGAGAAGGAAATCCTCTACGTGCACCTTGGCACATGGGATCGCTATCCCAGACAAATTCTGTTCAGCCATGGGCCATGTTCAGCCATTTTTGCACCCAGCCTTGCACGTTTTTGAACTTGAACTCTGTCAGCTGTTTGTTTTTGGTGTATTTTCACACGATTCGATTGGATAGAACCTGCGTAGCTCTTCATGTTCACTCGCTCGCAAAGCACGATTCTTGTGCATATGTTTGCATTTGTTTGTGTGCCGTACCCCAAGGCGTATCCTTCAAGATGCAGGTCGGAATTTTTCGCTCCATTTGTTAGTCACGAGTCACTTCGGTGGTCCTCCAAGGCCCACAGTAACTTCTGCAAGCTGAGCCACCTACAAACAATCTTGTTCACCGCGCAGCATGCATTCCTTCCCCTGAAAATAGAGGGACACATCACAACAAGGACATTATGATTCATCTGCCATTGTTCAAGGTGCACGGCCCCAAGCTGCCGGCGCTGAGGAGGAATTTCATGCTTCCGTATGATCATCAATTTGGTGGGACTTAGAAGGATATCATTAATCATTCCGAATCTTGAATTGAATGGACTCTATTTCATGGACAAAGGCGAGTCCAGCTTTAAGCTTTTTGGTGAGTTGGAGACCCGAAGGAATTGCGGAAAGGACCAGACCTCGCGATGTTGTACCTCGGCAGAGAGCTTTCGCACACAGAAACTGGGACCAAGCGACAACTGAAAGTCTCATGTTTTTAGGGAAATTAAGAGAAGTGATCAAGTCTCGGAATGCGCAGTGTGCCTCAAAGAGACTTAGGCGCTGCGACTCTGAGACTGTGCTCAAAGAGGACAACTGGGAGAGGAAGGCGGAACATGGTGAAACATTGGGGCACTCGGTAGATGAAGCGGAGAGGCAGTGAGAAAAGGAAGAATGAACCGCACAAAGGAACTTAGGGTGGGGGCCATCGCTCTTAGGGTGGAGGCCATCGCTATTAGGTTCCTTTTGCTATCAGGTTGGAGGCTTTGTTTCTCCAAGCCCGTGCCCATCTTCTGTCGAATTTCAACGTGGCGGTCACCACCCCGAGGATTCATTACCCAACATCACCTGAGTGTTCCGAAGAGTGCTGCACCCTCCTGGGCAATTGTTTTCTCCATTGCTCTAGTTTTGCTAGGCTTGGAGCAATTCATCCTGATGATGCCGTAGCAACCGGAGAGAAAGAGAGCAAATCTGTTGTTTTATGCCTGGAGTTGTGCAAGGAGGAAGCAGAAGCGAGATCTGAGTTGGAGGCGCACAGCCTGGATGACCTAACAAAATTTAATATAGAACCTGAGCGATCGGTGTTTTCTCTTAAGTGAGCTTAGTTGCTTCACCCTGCGCACAGACAATCTTCTGTAGTAATCCTCCCTCAAGCAACATCGTTACCTTCTTTGGACAGTGTCTACAGGTCTGAAGAAACAGAGAAGGAACAAAGAAGCAGAACAACAACTGGTGCTTTTAGAGCTTTTCTAGCTCGATGCCAGGAGCAATGGAGATCGGAGAAGAAGTCTTTGGCCACACCGTCATTCATTGTTGGAAAGGCCCGAGCATGACTGTTGGACATCGCGACGCTATAATATATCTAAGCCTTTGACATGGCCTATTGCTTCGCAGAATTGGGCACGGTTTCTATATGAATAGCAATCAGTAGCAACTAGAAGCTACTAGTAAGAAGGGCATTGCTACTGGTAGCAGTACCTTTCTACTGGCTCTTGGTTTGGCTGCGTCCTTTCTCATGTGAGGATTCCGCAAGAGCAAAGATCCGCATCACTGAGGACAGAACACCACAGTATGTAGCAGAATCACTCCTCGCTCTCCCTTTTCGTATCACTTGTATCCAAGTGAAGGCCATTCCATTGCTCTTTTAGAACAGATCTTTGGGATGGCAAATGGAGAGGACGAGCCGGACTGGAAGCCATTTTGTGAAGGTGAAGGCGTTCCATTGGAGGCTTGTGGTGCCAAATTGTTTGAACCCTGTTGACCATTAACTGCTGGAATGAACCTGCTTTCTCTCTACCCAGCTTCAAACAAATTCATTATTCTCAGGATGCTCATGACAAATGCCCATGCCGAGAGCAATGCAAAGAACATTGCCACGAGGACGTCCTTATGAAGTATGACGTTGCTGTATTTTCCAGGTGGTGTTTAAACCAGGAAAATACAGCAACTGAGGATGAGGTGCATTTGCATGAATCGCTTCAGAAGAGTCCGAGTATTGCTGCATTTTGGTGCGTTTCCAGGAGGGCTTTTTGTCATTCCTCAGTTGCGGTCCTCGAGTCTCCAGAGGCGCGTCATGGGCTGACGCTAGACGAAACTGAACTGACGCGACTGAGGCTACGGCACAACGGCATCACAACACGTCCATCCAACCTACTAGCGATGGCCTGCAACCTTTTGTGTTGCAAGGACTTGTGGAACCAGCTCCAGAGCCTGGAAGCTCCTGAGTGATGCTAGGTCCTGAAGCGAGAAATTCGCACATGGAGAGGACAAAGACGATACAGATATCCAAGATTCTGCACTGACACACAAGGTGACTCCTTCAACAGCTTTGTCACCCTAGCAGCTGCTACATTGATTGATTCCTGGATGTACGGATATATACAGTATATATATATACAATGGTCAAATATGTTAATTTTAGAATACTTTGCTTTTGCAAGACAGCACCACTAAGGTCAAGCACATGTATCACAACCGACCCTGCTGAAAAGTGGCAAGGGTCACAGACCCATGGCCTAATGTGCCTCAGCAAAAAGCCCAGCGCAGCTTTGACAAACTTTGGTCGATTTATGAGAGGCTGTTTACACCGCAAAATAGAGCGGGGCTTGGCACCGCCATCCATCTCAAACTGGGACCTTGCAGCATATTAGCTTTTGCAGGTAGACGATGCTTCATCTCAAGACATCTCAAGACAAAGAATCTGTAGACACAGTGTGTAAAGGCAGCCAATTCTGAGCGAGGGTGACACTTAAAGACAAACAAAACCACCACGGATAGCCCAACCAGTTTTGGCCTCTTTTTGCCTCGCCACGCTAAACGCCTACTAAACGCCATGTCTCGACAGACAATTCAAACTGAACGGCTTCTTTTCCTGGTGGGTGCATTGATTTTGGGACTCTGCGGAGAGAGTCCTTGGTCAAGTTGGTGCTTCTCGCCTGCAGCCTATTTGACAAGCTGGGAGGCTTCAGAACGGGCCCGCTGCAAGGCTGGTGGAACACCAATTGGACTTGCACCTGTCGGAGAGATTGACAATCGGCAAGACTTGAAAGATGCAATTCTTGGCTTGAGAAAGGAAATGACAGGCTTAAGGCTGGGCATCATGGCACCCAATGCAGAGGCAGCATCTGAATCCTTGAAAAGATGGTTACTTGCTCTTGGTTTGCCAGCTACTGAAGTTCGGCTTGTTGACGAGCAGAATCAGCCAGCAGACTCTAGCATATCTGGAGCAGTATATTTGAAGTACAGCTATGCCATGTCCGACAACTCTGGAGATTCCAAGGTCGGTGCCTACATGAAGCCCTACCCATTTGCCGGCCGAGGGGTCCTTTTCAATCCAGACCTGCCAGACGGAGAGATGCACATGTATGAAGATTTCCCACTGGCACTCTTCGAGGAATGATGGTGGATGAAGTGAACTTTCCTCAGGGGTCATAGTGAGCCAAAGATGTAGCTTATTGATGCTTGTGGGTGGTAGCTCAGCATCGCCATCAAAAATAATAAAGACTGCTTTTCCAAAACGGTCCAAACAGAGGCGTGCTGGTGTTCACGATAGGCCTCCTTGGGCACAACATACACAGTAGTTGAAATCTGCAGCCTTGGTTCAAAGGTTCAAAAAAAGTGACACCATTTAGTGCTGATGGTTGAACGTGTCAATTTCGGAGCTTGCCACTCCAGTTTTGTCAGATAGCAAAAGCAGTGGCATTTTGTTCTCCTGCCGGACCCTGTTCATGCTTCGGAAGCTGCTGATCTTTCTCATACCTGTTGCAGTTCTACTATGGCAGATTGGAGGCAGCTCAGAATATCAACCACGCGTTTCGTTGGGATACTATTTTATAGCTGTTTCTGTGCAAGAGCTCTGTGTCGTTCAATCATGGCTGCAGCGTCAACATGCTTGTTCGTATTGCGTCGTCAGGTCCAACAGGTGCTGGTCTGAAGCTTCATCTGGCATTGTGGCCACTCTCGGTGTCAGCCCTGTTGATAGAGGCCGGGTGGGGGATTATGAAGTACCATCGCTAGTAGGTTGGAGGCCATCGCTAGTAGGTTGGAGGCCATCACTAGTAGGTTGGAGGCCATCGCTACTAGGTTGGAGGCCATCGCTACTAGGTTGGAGGCCATCGCTACTAGGTTGGAGGCCATCGCTACTAGGTTGGAGGCCATCGCCCTTGGGTTGGAGGACATCGCTCTCAGGTTGGAGGCCATCGCCAGTAGGTTGGAGGGTGGAGGCCATCGGTTCGCTACTAGGTTGGAGGCCATCGCTAGTAGGTTGGAGGCCATCTCGGTGTCAGCCCTTTTTCTTAGGAGGGGGCAGGCCGTGAGGAGGAGTAGCTTACGAGTAAGCTAGTAGCAAATAAGAGGGGTTTGAGAAGCTAGTAAGTGCACCGTCACTGGGCCTGGAAGCACTTTCTGCTTAGGTTTCTTCAAGGACCCCCCTGCCTGAGGGCTGCGGGGAGCTTCCTCGAAGAAGCCCTCGCATGAATGATTTGATTCCTAGATTTTTAGGAAGGCTTCACTTTGCTGTTGAGTTTCTATCATCCTTCACTTTTCTTTGATCCAGGTGTTTATTCTCGGCAAGCGCCGTTCTTGCTTGCGCTTCATACCCCTGCTGCTTCTGCTGGATGCCCAAGCTCAAAAAAGACAGTGAAGATGAGACACCCCTGAACGAATATGGGAGTTTGTTTAGCATACTCTAGTAAGTTGACTGGTTCCCTGTGATGGAGATTTCTGCAAACTTTGAGCCGGAATGTCTTTCAGAAGCTTGGCCCAAGCTTTTTTAGGTGGTTGAGTGGTTTTTCTTAGGCGTTGCAGCCTTGTCAAGTCGAATTCACTGAGGCTATGGGCAGCTCAAGTGGTGCTGCTACTGGTGACGCTGTTGCCAGAAGTCATGCATCCGAATGTATGTTTGGCATGTTGCTGTTTGGACGGCAAGTCCGAAAGAACAGATTCCGTTCTTTTCGCATCAAGTAGGAGCAAAGGGCATCGCTACCAGGAGCAAGGACGCTACTAGGACGCTACTAGAAACAAATGGCATTGCTACTAGGACCAAGGACGCTAGTATGCTGTAGAAGTCTTCCGATGTTTCCTTGCCAGGTGCGACACTTTCCTCGCCCAGATGCAGGTTTGCACGAAGGAGGGTCTCATGCGAATCTCGAGGAGTGACTGGAGTTGGTAGGAGTGCCTCAGAGAAAGTGGGAGAAGTCTTAAGGGAAGGAGTTGAGGGAACTAAAGCCTCAAAGTGCCAACACAGCAGTTTCTCAGGACTTGCAGCCTGTTGGACATCATTGGTTACAACTCTTCGAAACGTCTTCTGCTGTTGATCAGCAAATCTGGCTACATAATTAAAATAAACAGAGACAGAACTGGCCGGAAACTGCGTGCCTTGCAGAACCATCATGAAATATCATGAAGCTAGTACGAAACACCGCGGTTCCACGGAATGCAACAAAAGAAGGCAAAGACCCTTTTTGCTCTGTTTCCCCGAGACAAGAAGAGCAAAGTCGAAAGCCATGCCAGACTGTCCACCACGTTACGATGCCACCAGAAAGGTTACGGCTTCTACATAAAGTTCCTTCAGAATTTGCAATCACAACTGCTTTACAATGTCTCATTCAGAAGCTGAGGATGCTGCTCAAATTGTGAAATGTTAAAATGAAATAGAATAGACTGCATGCCTGCCTTGATTTGAACGCAGGAGTCCTTCGGTGGGCACATGCCAGATCGAGGACATGCGCCAGTGATGGTTGCAGCTGGTTGCACCAATTTTGTAATTCCTTGGCTTAGGTTGGAGGCCATCGCCAATAGGTTGGAGGCCATCGCTACTAGGGTTCTAACCATGGCACGCCACTTCACCACAGAGGGCCTTTTGAACTTCCGATTGTGTCCGTTCAGATCGCGACCCAGCTCACTGAGCTTGCAGGAAGCATCGAGACAATCTCTGTAGTTTTACCCTGTGCAGAAGAGAGGCAAAATGCCACTTGGCATCAGACACTGGGAATAAGGGCAGCTTGCCAATGGACACCGAGCAATGTACCTAAGACTCAGATCCGCGAAGTTCGTAACCAAACCACTGGCGTCTCAACTTTCAGTTTGCCAAGGCCATTTTGACGGTCGAGCGCTTCTGCAGGAGGACATCTCCAGACGTGCTCAAGGAGAAACAACAAAGATCAACAAAGCATTTGCTTGGCACATAGGTGAGCGTCCGGTTCATTTTGCCATACACATGTATTGTTTCCAGGAAATCATTGTGGTAGACGATGGATCAGATCCGCCTTTGGAAAGTCTCTTCAAGAAAGATGAGAAGAGGTTGGATCAGGAGAGTTTGCGCTTTGGTAGCTCCGAGGAACATGCTATTGCCACACGTATCTAACGCTTGCCATTGTTCTTATGTTTGTGCGTAACAGGAACGGAAATTCTTATCCGAACAGTCTTTCGTGCGACAGGATCCTGCTTGCCGCGTGCGTTTCCTTCGTCATAATCAGACGACGGGTCTCATGGCTGCGAAGCTGACGGGTGGCCGCGAGGCGATTTGGAAAAAGACAACGGACAAAGTACTATTTGTTTAAACATGTTTTTTGCTATCACAAGCTATGCATTTTGTCGATGCTCTCAAGCCAGGGTAGCGGTACTACTGAATGAGTTACTGAATGCTAGTGAAGGCATGCTTTTTTGTGGAGGCCAAAGGCGATGTCATTGCGTTTATCGACTGCCACTGTGCTCCCCAAGCCAATTGGTATCAGGAGACTCGCAGTCCGACCGGCCGTAATTACACATCGGAGCATTTGCAAGAAAACCGGAAGTTTCTTATAGTTTCTTGCTTGAAGATGCTTGAAGTTGAAAGCCGGCAAAACATATCAAAACATACACAAGGCGTGCCTGCAACGTTTTGCAAACCCATATTCTTTAAATTCGGACACCCTCCAAGCAAGGAAAAAATTTTACAACTGAATGAAGCTTATATAAACATATTTGTGCTTTCCAAGCACTAGGGACTTTGTTCAAAGCCTTAATATATATATATATATACGCCGTTTCCCTCGAGGAAATACTGGAGCAAGTTAGCGTCTCGACCTGCAAGTTAAACCAGTGAAAAAGATGTAGTTTTACATGCAATAGATATTGTTGAGATTCGGAGGCAGCGAACTGCTTGAAGTTGTTGCTGCAAGCAGTCTTTTGCAGTTACAGTGAGCTCAGCGAGCTGAATCACCGAGGAATCAATCCACGAAGAATGGTGGTGCCTGCCATTACTGACCTTGACATGGATATTTTTGATGAAAGAAAGGACAGCCAGGCATTCTGTGGCATGCTATTGATGGCTCCCGTCACGTGATACTTGTGGTTTCAGAGAGCAACTTCCATTGTGCAATGACCCAGCGTTGCTTTGGTTGCTTGGCATTTCGTTCGGCAGGTCAATGCCAAGTGCTACTTGACTTTCGAGCCCTGTTTGCATCAACATGGGTTTGCTTGATAGGTTGCCGTAACATGGTGGTGGATTCTCTTTTTTGCTAGACAAAAACGAGCCAACATTGTTCTTCTTTGCCTTTGGCAACCTGTCAAACAGTTTTTGTGTCTGGTGTTCTTTCTCGTCACCGAACTGAGCTTACGTTGCTTGTTGCGAGAAGAGTGTGTCAGTTCCACATGAGGATAGATGAGATAAACCTACAAAGACGTGTTTTCTGCAAACCCCAAACAAAATAATCGTTCGTGGCCAACAAACATCAATGCCAACCACCCACCCACCCACCCACCCACCCTGTGAACGTCCCGAAGCAAGTAGATGCATCAAAAACAATGAGATGACATCAATGAAAAGACGATGTGTATTATGCAAGAGCAGAAAAGATCACTTACATTTGTTACATTTGTGTCGAACATGTGGAAAACATGGAATACAACCACCAGGAGACCTGTAAAACCGCCAGCATTTACATAAGTATGACGGAGATGGAACACAGTTTGTTTCCTCTTTTGGCCGTGAAGGAAAGGTGGAGATGAATAAGCTGAGGATGCCGATTTCAAATGGTTCGATGATGAGTCAGATTTCATTCCTACCATCAGCGGTGGTTTGGTCGCTATGGGACGTAGCTGGTTCAACCTCACTGGTGGCTTTGACGAGGGAATGCACGGCTGGGGTGGTGAGAATTTGGTCGTGGCCTCAGAGCTTGTGCCTAGCTATGCTTGGAACTAGCAGCTTCTTGTTACTAGTAGTAAGGCACTTAGCTACTAACAGCGACTTGTTCCTAGTAGCGATGCACCTTGTTACTAGTAGCTATGGTCACAGCGTTGGCTGAGGACCAGTCGCTAAGAGCTTGGCTGTGTGGTGGTGACATTGTTCGAGCCAAAAGCAGCCGAGTAGCGCATATGTGGCGCACTGGTGACCGACGTACTGTCCATTGCCTCAATCAAACTGCCAAATTTGAACCAGAAACGTGGAGTACAATCTGAGTACCTGTTTTGCCCTTGAGGGCAGTGCTTTCACATTAAAAGGTTCAAATGTCATATCTCGCAACACATAACGGGAAAAGGCAACTGTGAGTCTAGGCATGTTCATTGTGATTGTTGTTGTGACACCAGACTGAGCTGGCTAGCTGCGATCCTAGGCCACTCACTATCGCATCAAGGTGCAATCAAAGTGACTTCTCCAGCTTCAAAGTGTAGTGCATTGATCAATCCACCCAATAGACAACAGATTTTGGTGAAGCCACACAGAGTTTGTCAACAAGTGAAGTAAAGTGAAAGGCAAACGATGCCCAAAGTATGCCCATTCGTGCGCAGGCAAAGGCTACGAACAACCGTGGCCGAGTGATTGCTGCGTGGTTTGGGCCATTCAAAGAAGTGGCTCGCAGCACCCTGGAGGCATCGCTCACAGGTTCGCACTTGCATTATGGACGACAGATGTGCATAAATTAATCATAGATGTTTAGTTTAGAGCGTATGAGCGTATATAAGCTGCACAAGTGAACACAAATCATATAAGGCAGTGCACGTAAGAATGCATCGTGGTTGTAGGACATGCGCTTTTTGTATGAGACACAAAGACTCTCAAGGATATCCCTGAGCGTCATTGATTTCCTAGTGAGTGTCGTCGATGTTGTTCTCAAATGTCTTCAAGGTCCTTGGGTGGATTGTCATGGATTGTCATCTTGACCGACCCTGAGTCAGTCTTTGTCTTCACTACCCCTGAGTGTCTTGTCTACGTCTAGTGTGTCCTTGAGCGGCTTAGTTTTGTAAAGTCTCAAGAAGTGGCCCATTAGGTTGGGAGGCCATCGCTATTAGAAACAAGAGAAAAAAGAACAGGAAGAGGGCCTATTGCTAATAGCGATGGCCTCCAACCTACTAGAAGAATCACTGTAACTAAAGTCTCAAGAAGTGGCCCGTTGACAGCGAGCAATTTGTTTCAGCCATACGGTGGGGAATCTGTTTCCTGTGGTATCTGTGGTGGTGCCCGCAGGAGATGCAACTTGCCCAACAATTTTGAAAAGCATGGGGCTTCACCACGTGCCATCTCAAGTTCAGGACCCCCAAAGTTTCCTGGTCCTGTGCTCAAATTGTTTGTCCTGCTGGGGAAAGCTGGTCAACTTGTTAAGGCACCCTTTTTTGAATCTGTCCGTCGTCCCGAAGATGATCCTCTCTGATCTAGTGAGGCCTCCCTCCAAGCGAGCCCTTGCCCACCTCCATGTTTCCTGGATGATGTGTGTGTCTTTACGAGCTGCCCCTACCCAGACGAATTCCAAATAACGGAAAACTGCAACGCACGTGCATGATCGTGGGAGTATGGGCCAGTATGGGTAATGGATGAGTGAGGAGCAACGGCAGAACATTGTACTCGTAGAACTTTCGTTTGGAAAAGGTGTTGCGGGAGTTGCGGGAGGGGTGCAGGAGGGTCCCCTGTGACGTGAGGTGCTTCTGGGAGGAGGTGGTTCAGTCCTGTTGCATCGGGGTGCTTAGTAACTTCCTTGCTCCTAGTAGCGATTCCCTTTGTTCCTAGTAGTTTCTTGCTACTAGTAGCACTGTCAGGAGCTACTAGTAGCGTCCTTGCTCCTAGTAGTCTGTGAGATTCAAAACAACGTGGTGAATGTTGTGTGTCCTTGTTCCAAGGTAGCGGTGTGGATGAGGCGGGATGCCATTTCTTGAATCTCTTATTGCATTTGTTCGGAGTTGGCAGGCGTTGGTGCAAAACTACGCCAGCTTCAAGGAACGGCCAGATCCCAAGCAAAGATTTGACCATGCTCAATGCCACTTTTAGTCCCAATTCCAAGAGCAGGGGTCGACGACTGAAACAATAACATGGTTTAGCTGGAGTGAGCCTGCTTTGCTTTCAACCCCCGTGCACAAGGTGGTCAAACCCATTGCAGTCCAAGATTTCTTAGGTTTCCACATATTATGAGCAACCACCATTGTTTTGTCTTGACAAACATAGTTCACGGCATGCTTTATTTTTGTCCCACATCAGTATTCGCTGGTGAACGAGATCGGGCCCCCACATAAATCAGATACTGTTTGAGGTCAGCGATGACATGTGATTTGCTAATATTTGCTACTAAAGTAGTTTGAACATTTTGAACCAGATACTGTGACACGACCTCCTACCAAAGCAAGCCAAACGAGATAGGGCCCCACATAATACATAGATTTTTAGAGTTTAGTAACCTGAGTCTTTGACTGCTGACAGTCAGACAAGCAAAACAAAGGCAAGGAACCACTGTTGCGTAGAAGCATGTTCACAATGCTTGTGACTTTTCTCGTTTGTGCTTTTTGTTTGTGCTGTTCGGTGTCACAAGCTTTGCCACTAGCAGCACATTCTGCTTCTTTGAGGCTTCATTGCAGGCGCAGCATCCTGGGTAGCAGTCTTGAGTTTGACAGTTGGAGCCACACTCAAGAGGCGTACAGGAAATGTGGAGGACTCGGCTTCCACAAGAAATTTTTCAGGGTAAGCAGCAAAGGCACCGAGGCAACAGAAGACCTTGATGTGTTTCTTGAAGCATTCCTGTAGGAGGACCTATTCTTGTAGGACTTGAGGCCAAATTCTAGGTCCCTTGTGCCAGGCCCTTCAGCTACTTCATTTACCGCTTTCGCAAACTGTACCTTGAAGGCCTGTGTTTAAACGTGTTCGCCTTTAGGCTCTAGGCCTCTTGATGCATTTGGACATCAGGTGGGGTGGTGGCCAAGGAGTCTTTTAGGCTTCAAGAGGCCGTTTGTGCGTGAGTTTCACAAGTAGCCTTGCGAGCACGGAGGACATCAGACATGATCGCTAGTAGGTTGGATGCCGTCCATTTTGCATGTTTGACAGGCTTCGAGCGGTAAATGCCTGCAAGCATCCAAGCATCTAGGCGCTGGAGAAATCAGTGACAGGTGTAAACAGTCTTCTCACTGCTTCGTTCTTTAAGCAAGCAGGCTTCTTTTCCATTCCTATTGCATTTTAGTTACTTCCCGGATATACACGTTGACACCCACCACAGATTCAATTCCTCATAGAGCTTGGCTTCGTAGCTTGTAAGCAGTTTTTGATCTAAAGAACGAGTACTTGACTTAACAGATTCGGTGCTGTGCTCCTGTTGTTAGCTGCTTTCCAAGAAGCTCCGGTGTCGCACAGCAGCTTGTGGTCGGAACTTTAGTTAGTGTATCCACGAGTATGATGCGCACAAAGGGCAAGATGCTGCTTCCACCAAGACATAGGTGCCATGTGTTCTAATCTTGTCAGCTTGATTACTTGTTTGCCCGCTTACCCGCTTTGATTGATTTATCATCATTGCATAATTCAAGCATACCTCACCTGCAGTCGCACAAGAAACATCCCGTCATGATCCAATGACTACTTGTATTTGCTAGAGCACCCAAAAATGTGTCTCTTAGGTATGTTGCCTCCTGTGCGAAAGAATCTGGACATGATTTTTTTTTGTGGGCAACAACAAAAGCTTGAAATCATGCCAAGGTCAAAGGTACCAGATGTTTCAACTGAAAGTCGCATGCCTCCTTGCTGTACGTCCATATATGGAAGTCGCAACATAAAGTCTCCATGGACAATCTACGTGCACAAAGATGGCTTGATGATGTGAAGCTTATTTCAATTGTTCTCTCAATTGTTCTCTGAATCTAGCTGCGGACTTTCACAGCTTTTCATATCACTTAAACGATAAACCAGTGTCTCAACGTAAGTCAAATGATTTGCCACAGTCTGTTCGAGGCACCTGCAGTTCGATGCAACGGTTGGTGCTTGGCAACGTTGACAGGCAGTTCCTGTGAGGAATCAGCATGTGCAGCCGTGGATCGGGTTGAAGATGCCCTCAAAGCACTTCGCAGTAGAAGTGTCCAGCTCATGACGCCTGGAAGAGCTCTGGCAAACTATACAGTAATTAAACATAATTCATCAAACATATATATATATATGTCGGTGCGGTCGCCCCACCAGGGGCATCGCAGCGGCGCCTTTCTACGCTCCAGCCTAAAGGTTCCGCTAGACATGGCGTCCGACCATGTGCTCATCACAATTCACACTCCTCAAAATCTATATATGATCCAAGTTTTCAATGGCCTTCATGGCCAAAGCGACGGGCTTCCTTCGAGCCTGGATACGTCACTCCGAACTTGGAAATTCCGGGGCTATACTGGACTGCCTTCAAATATGCACGGATGTCATCCATCTTCGAGGACTTGACTCCGCTGTTGGTGACCCATGTCAAGTAATCCCTCATTTCTTTACACGAGTCAGCTTCTGTGATCATCATATCGTATGTCATCTCACGTTTGGCTACCTTTGGTAGCTCACAAATGGTGGAGCCCCACTGCTTCAGTGACTGAAGACCTTCAGGCAGGCGGATCTCTGTTCCAGCATGAGAAGAGTAGCCGACCTGACGTGGAAGCACCGGTGCTTGACTCATCTTCTTTGGGGTCGGAGTCAATCACCTCAAACTGATCCAGCTCTTCCTTCGCAGACACCACAGAACTCGTCAATCTGCGTTTTGAGCTGTCATTCATCGATCCTTGCGCTGTGTCGGCCGAAGTGGAAGCGGATGCTTCGTGCAGCAGCTGCTCCAATTCACCGCTCTCGTTCAAGGCTCGAACTAGCTGCTTGAGCTCTTCTTTAGAGAAATTTTGGTACATGGCTGACACGTCACCTAGAGTTGAGGAGGCAATCGGAGAGTCTGATCACACCGAGAAAACTGTGCCCTCTTCGCACTTGATTGCTCAGATTCAATTATATGCATTGAAACACATGTCTTTATCACATCGAGTAACGCAAAAGCATCTGCAAAAGAAAGTATATATATTGTGTTACGAAATGCTCACATTTCCACAATGCGTTTCCCCTCACATTCGTACCCCAGAATGTGCGCTGGGCGCTCACCAGCCCTTACCCAAAACAAGAGAAACGATCCGAGCGGCCTGGACATGCAGAGTAGGACGAACCGTGACTATCGACAAAAGCAACCAAACAAACAAAAAGAAGTCCTGCATCACACAAAACAAATCTGGCAAACAGAAAACTCAACTGGCGTCCAAATGCACTCAGTCTGCTATTCTCTAAACAAAAAACCCATCCTACTGAATTAGGAACCCTTCTGTTTCGGCTTGCTTCTCCTTAGTGCTGCTTCTCGTGCTTCATGCAATGCCCGTCTTGCTACTCGTGCTTGACGTTGGTTCTTTTTTAGCTCCAGGATCATGGCTTCAGGATTCAACTGGTATTCCCCACGGACAGTGCCGCCCGCAAGAGATCTGCCGGATCCTGCTGGTCCTTTGTTAGAGCGTCTGCGAGCATGAGTTGTGTTGGGCACCACCTAACCACGAGACCTGTTCGAGACATGCACTGTTTGAGTATTGCAAGGTCTATTGCTATCCTTTTATCTTCGCACTTACTAACTGATGACGTGGATATCATATGGTCATATAAACTCTTGCAATCTGTGACACCCACGACAGGAACTAGGTCCAGCTCATCACGGCATTTCAAATTTGACACTCGTGGCTGTGTTTGCACTTGCTCTGTTGTCCGAAGATCAAATCTGCCATGCTTTGCTTCTGCTATGAGCAAGCTCATCCACTCAGCCGTAGCACTAGCTGTCGTGAAAGCCTGTGCCTCCCCAGCTAGTGTCGAGGCCACCACTCTTGGCAATTTGTATGACCGCCAAGCAAACGGAGACCAGCTTGCTGCCTCATTCTGTACTAGTCTTTTGTTCACAAAAGCTGCAATGAACCCTGCCTGTGTCTTGTGTTGCTTTGCATTACCAAAACCTGCATCTGAATGGAAACAGATAGCCAAATCTTCCCATGGAATGCTCTTCACTGTAACATCTGTATGACTAAACTGTTTAGCCCGATGCACCAGTTGGTTTGCAAACAACAAATCCCGAACTCTAGGTTGTGGAAAGCTCTGTTGTGAAAAGGAGGTCTGAACGCACAGATCTGGTCTTGACTGCGAACTAAGCCAATTGCATGCTCCGTTGATTGCCCTCAAGGCTGAGATCTCCCGGTCAGTTGCCAGAGACTCTTTGTCCTTCAGCCGTTCTTTAGAGAGAGAAATGGCCCGAAGATGTTCTGCATATTCTTTTTGATGGTACGTGATCTCAAAACTTCGCATGTCTTGGCTATATTGCACCCCACAAAATTCACCATTGCCAACCCTCCATTTTCTGTACGGGAAATGAGTCTTCAACGCTTGAATTGCTGAATCGTAAGTTGCCCCGTGTCCCCCCGTGATGGTGTCGTCTACATGGGCTCCCATCACACCACACATGGCTCCCTGATTCAACGGATCCGGAAGGTAGTATAAACAGTTGTCAAACTGAGAACGAACCCAACCAATCTTTCTTGCAGTCTCGTCGAACTTAAACCACCAGTTGAAAGGGGCGTCATTGGACCCGTAGACGTTGCCTGTGACCTCGATCACATCATCCGGACTGAGTCCTGGGATCCCTCCTGGAGGTTGATGCGCGTACAAAGGACTAAATTTGGGATTCAAAGGTCCTGCTTCCAGAAAAGCCCCCTTGATGTCTCCTAGCTGCATCGTCCATCGCTTGCTAACTAGAATTTGTAAAATCAATGATCTTGACAAAGGGTGAAGTGTGGGACTGTGGCAAGCCCCTGACTGGATCTTCTCCTGGAAGTCAGGGTCCAAGTGCCCTTGTAGGCACCAGCGGCTCTTGACTCGCTCCCCATCCTCATCCTTCTTGTTGATCACAACAAAACGACTGCCAATGAACCGATGTCCAAAACGCTCTTTGATCTCTTTGGCTTTCTGTCCAGTCCACACACGAACAGCTTGTTTCCCTGACAATGTCTCCCATTCTGTAATCTTGGATCCATTAACCTTCTCTTGGATGTCGGATGGGTTGCCAGTGGACGGAATCTCTTTTGCTGCTCGCTTCTGCAAGAATCCTGCTATCAATGCTTCGACATGACTCTGGCCACTTCGCACTGGAACCTCCTCTTCTGGAGAAACAAATGAACACAGCAATGCCTCGTCCTCATATCGTTCAGTTCGACTGCGAGTGCGTGGTCCGTCATCAATGTCGGCACTGGCCTCTCTCTTGCTACTAGTGCCTCTGGGACTGAAGCTCTCGGTCTCTGGTGTCTCTAGCAACGAAGGAATAACCTCTTGCAGCAACTCTGACAGATCTTCCTGTTGCATCTCCATGGGACGAAAGAGATATTCCGGGGGTGACTTGACTGTGTGTCGAACCCGTCTGATGGGACCATAATCCTCTGTACGACCTAACGGTGTCCAGGAAGACGTTCCCCCCAATCGAGAATACGGCCCATGTTCTGGTGTTGTCTCATCTGCATTGTAGTCTTCCTTTTGAGTCTTGGTCTCATTCACGACCGCTTCACTCCACAAATCGGCCGCGGATCGTGCCGCGGAATGCCAGCCTTCTGCCCGGTCAGAAATTTCTGGGGATGGCGGAAGTGTGGTATTGACCAAATCGACAAACTGTCCTTTTGGAAATTGTCCCTTTTCCAACAAGTTCTTGATTCCCAGCAATTCGTTGTCATCAAAATCTGCAACTGTTTTCTCTTCTGAGGTTGCATGCCGTAGATGTTCTGGTGAACAACGAAACAAACTTCGTCTGCGCGCAACAATATAGTTCACCCCCAACTTACCCAAAATCATGCCAGCCCCATGCCAACGACCTCCCCTTAGCAACTGCCCGTCTGACCACTTTTGTGATCTCCAGTAGTAAACCCAGTCACCTGAGCAGAAGTCCTGGCGGAGTCTTGGGCGAGCTCGGATGGCCGCCTTCAAGGCCTTGTGGTCTTGGCATTCCAGCACCGCTTGTCGAGCCGCTTGCCGCGCGAGATGTGCCCGATCGAACGGCGAGTCGCTCTCGGTGGCGTCAACTGCGGGTAAGTGTGGATCATCTTGCAACAAATCTTGAGGGATGCGGGGATTGCGTCCAAAAACAATCTGAAAAGGGCTTGCTCCTGCTTCTGTAATCAGGGTGTTTTTGGCTATTTGGGTCTGAAGAACGTTGTCAACAAACTCTTCGGCATTCTTGGGTGGATGCTCTTCACATACCCGAGAAAATATCTTTTCGAACCAGCCTCCATGCCTCTCGACTTTCCCCAGCTGCCAATGTGAGTCTGCAGCTGTGTGTAGGAGATCTATACCAAGTCCCTCACAGTATTCTCCCAAAGCGTCACTCAGGTTTGGTCTGCTTGGGTCCAATTCCAAAACCTTTGGGGGTCCGGCCCATGCAATCCAGGAGTCCCGCAGAACACCCTTCAACAACTCAGCGTTTTCTTTCTGGAAAATGGGTGCCATTATGTGCAATGACGATGCATAGTCAACAATGCTGATGCACGGAACTCTCTGATTGGGTTTCCAGCCGGGGAGGTACTTGACGTCCATCCCAACTCGCGCGTTAAACTCCATGATTCTACTAGTCTTAGCAGGTAGGGATGCGCGCGGAAGCTTATGGTTACTACACACGGTACATGTGAAGTTCTTTGCTACCTCCAGAGCTTCTTTAGAAGCCTTACTATGCTGCAAGATACGCACCAAATCCCTGTTGTGTGGATGGCCGAGGTTAACATGCAATTTCCTAACAGCTCGCAACACACTGGGAGTACCTTGGGTGTGATCAGCATGTATGACCTCCGCGTCTTCTTGCTCTGGTCCGGCCCTGTCTCCTTCGATCTCACCAATGAGACACTCTGCACCTTCGCACTCAGCCAAGTCGATAAAGTCGACCACACTCACATGTTGTTGTGCTTGGCAGGCTTTTAACATGGCCTTAACGAAAGATGGGGTGTACTCTGCTGCAAAGTCGCTCACGTTTTGTCCTGAGTTCAGTTTTCCTTCAACCAAACGATGTTTCTCACCCCCTGACACTGATGGAAATGAGTGGACTCCTTGATGGATGAAAGGATCCCCGTGGCTTTTCTGATGGGGATACCCGTGTCAGGACACTTCAACCCGTAGGCGCACATGTCAACTCTGCGGACTCCATACTTCCTACGAAGAGTGATCATGTCCCCATAGTCCCACACTTCGGAACCCCACGGATGCTCAAAGATAAAATCACCACCTCGACTTATCTGCTTGCGAATCTGTTGGAGAGCAAAGCGAACCTGATCTCTAGATGCTCGAATTAGCAAGGCTGTCTCGACAGGAGACCGCTTGGTCCTATTCAAATGCTCCCACCCGCCTCGATGCGTGCATGGTGGACACGCCACCAAAAGTCGAGGGCGGACGCGATCGAGTTCCGCATCCGCTTGCGACTTCACATTTGATTTGGAAAGGTCCCACCCCTGCTTAATATCATATGCTATCCCTTTCCCCCCCTGACGAACAGCCTCAGTGGAAAAACGAGGAGGAGAAAATAACTCAGCAACCATGATACCAGCATCTTCGGTCTGGGAAACACGTTTCATCTGAGCAAGCAAACATCTACACTCTTTCTTTTTCAGTGTGATTTTTGTCTTCTGTTTTTGACTTGAGCCCTGCGCCTTCTGTTCAACTTTCTGCTGGTCGTCCTCTGTAGAACGAGCTGTGTCTCTGTCGTGTTGATCACCCCGAGGCTTCGGGGTAGCTGTTTCTCTCGCTGGATACGCTAGGACATCCACCAGCAGCTGACCAGCCTCATTGGTCTTGAGATCGGTCGTGCAGCCGAGAAGCTCCATCTGTCCTTGAGCGAAATCCAGTTTCACAGCCATCTTTTCCAACGTTGGTCGTCCAAGCAAAAGAGGAGCTGAGCCCGCAATAATGGCTGCGTCAATCAAGCCAAACTTGTTTGCGATCCCGACAGGTAAGCGGCATGCACGTTTTGCCACTTCCGTTGCTCCATTTCCGAACCTGAACACATTCTCAGACTCATAGTACTGCACAGAACCAAACCCTCGAGCCTTGATCATGGGTTCAAGCTGTTTGAGAGTTTCTTCTCCGATCAAGGCGCGTCCGCACCCACTGTCCAGTACTCCAAAGCCCGGTGAGGAAATCAGGCCAGCGCTAAACACCGTGGTCATCACATGTCCCACAAAGGTTGGCTCCACTCCATATCCAGCCTCAGTGGTTGGCTCTGAGCTCTCAACATAGTTGGCTGCCACGGGAGGAGTGCTCGAAGAAGAAGCTTCTTTCGCACTTGGTGGCTGCCTGCACTCTCTGGCCCAGTGGCCTACTTTGCCACAGCGATTGCATTTGGTTCGCTTTTTCAGCTCTTCTACTTCTACTTTGAACTGCCTTTTGGAAGTGCCATGAGAACCGAATTGTCGACTCTTCTGCACCTTTGCTATCTCCTTGCGACGCTCTTTCCAAGTCACAGCGAGGGCTTCGGCTGCCTCTTGTTCAGTGAACACAGCCTCTTCTGTAGTGGTCTCGCGCTCATGTTCGGCGATGAAGGCCTCAACTTCTTGCAAGTAAGCATCGTCCGTGTAGGACATCTCTGGTGCAGCTTCGAACTCGTCAGTCATAACGTCGACTTGCAGAGCTCCAACTGGCTTTCTGCGACTGGCTGTTGCTTTGTACAAAGGAAAACATGACCTCATGGCAGCGGCCACGGCTTCGTAGTCTAAGCTGCCTTGTGTCTTGGCCTTCACTATGGCCTTCTGTTCCTCAGTCAAGCCTGCACAGTTCAACGTAATCCAGCCCTGAGCGGCAGCTGGAAAAGCCACTCCCGCTCGTCTCTCGCATCTGTCAAACACTTCTCGAGCTCGAGCCGTCCACTGCTTGATGGACTCGGCTTCGTTGGCTGACAGTGCAAACACTTCGCCCAGCGATTCTCCTAGCAAGTCATGGGCCTCTTTTTCTGGAAATCGTTTCTGCAACACTTCCCAGATCTTTTTGTCACCACCTGACACTGCAAGGTCATCTAAGGTCAGGTGCTCACAAGCATCCCAGGCACGACCATCTAGAAGCGTCAGGATCCATGGCCCCCTTTGTTCAGGTTTGATGTCTTTCAACGTAACCAGTTTGGCCTGGGCCCATGTCTTCCACTTTTTCAACGCCTTACCCGGGTCATCGCCCTCACCGTCAAAGCGGCGATGACCCTTGTCTTCACTCATGGCAGCGGGTGCACTACTACCCAGTGACACTCACTGCGAGCCCCTGGTGGGGCTCCGCTACCAATGTCGGTGCGGTCGCCCCACCAGGGGCATCGCAGCGGCGCCTTTCTACGCTCCAGCCTAAAGGTTCCGCTAGACATGGCGTCCGACCATGTGCTCATCACAGTTCACACATATATATATATACACTATTACTATTATATACTGTATACTTCTTTTCACAAGGAAACCTTCTGAGACTTCTGGTGGTTGAGAATCTCACCAAGTCTAGCAATGACCA
>CAXIVM010001451.1:0-18000 GCA_964035705.1 Porites rus | reverse complement strand
GATTCGAGGGTCCAACACGGTAGAGTTTATGGAGCTCCTTACTGGACAGTGAATGATAATATACCATAATATACCTTGATCTATTCCATGTTGATTGCAATGATATGTCGGCAGAAGGGCTGTATTGCACAACACTGACACACTCTGACACTGGTTTTTGCCTTAACTATCTAAACTTAATAGCATGTAATTACATTTGTTTGGGCATCACTAAAAGAGGCACTGGAACAGAGCCTGAAGCCTGCCCAGACGTCTCCGGCTGATGTCCAACATCGCAGTTTGGCCCGTGGAGGAGGACGGCAGCCGAGCAGTCAGGTAACGCCTCAAGAGGGGTTTGTCCCTGGCAGCTAATGTGAAAAGACGCGTGACGCGACAATATGTTCTTGCACTTGATAGCAAATCTTGCACCTGACCCGATCGGAAACCATCAGAAATGTATTGAACTGTATTGAAGGGAAAGTAGCAAGTTAGCAAGACCAAAAGGGCCCTACTGCACTTATGTAGTTAAACATGGCTTCTCCAGATAAGGAAAGGGCCCTACTTGCTTAGTTATATAACCGGCTTTTCTAGATCACTACATCCTTTGGCTCGTGGATGGAGGTGAAGAAAAGAAACCTGCTGTCAACCAGTGAAGCTGGGCGCTGATCATATTCCTTTTCTCATGTCTTTGAGCTGGTAATCACCTCAGCAACTTATCGAAGCAATGTCCAAGCAACACAGTTTTCCAGAGATTCCGTGGGTGTTCCGTCGGCAAGAATGAGTGATATGTTGGTAGTTGTGTGGATGAGGCACGACGAGGCCCTTGTTCTCCTTCCCTTTGAGACACGCCACTTGCACGCACCAGCCAGCCTGCACCTGACCTGGTAGGACTTGTTGGTGGCCACCGATTTCGAGAAGACCTTCTCTTCTGATGGCTTAGAGCCAGTGATGTACATCTCCGAGGTGGGGGCACAATGTTTTGCGAGAGGAGGGAATTGTTGCACTGGTAAAATTTTGGGGGAGAAGCGTAGCATGAGTGAAAACTAAAATATACCGAGATCCTCATACAACCAATATGTTTTACAGATAAGAATTTACACGAATTTGGGTGCTTGGATCTTCAGGTACACAAGTTAACTCCTTGGATTCTAGGCACCAAGAATGCAAGAGGCTGGTGCTCCCAGCTGCGTGTGACTTGAATGGTCAGGACTCCTTGGCTCTGGTGGCGGCCGCTCCACGCGAGGCGGGTGCATTTTAATGCTCTCGTGGTAAGGCAAGGGATGCAAGCCAAAGTCCTCATAGAATTGCAGAAGATTCCGGGGCAGTTAATAGTTCATGTTTGTTGGTAAGTTCCAAGGATGATGACTATTGCACGCTCAGAGCCCAGGCAATGAGCTCTCATGAGCTCTCCAAACTCTCAGGAATTGGTTTCCAAGAGCTTCAAGTGCGCTTGGCATGAAACTATATACATTGTTTCAATCAGTTCTTTAAGGGCTGGGACATACAAGCTGGTGTGCAATGGGGTTCACGACTCCCACATCAAATACTCTTAAGCCACCTTGGCTAGGTTTGTGCACCTTGGCTTGACCTGGCATGTCCTTGGTGTTTTGTGCTCACTGAGAAGTGTTCTAAATTATGCAGCTGATGACAGTGTCAAGGGATGACCAAATGTGCAAATCTCATAAGGTGTTGGAGCATGATTGCTGTGACACCACAATGTGCACCTGATGACACTGAGCGCGCTGTGTAGATGCCTGGAGGGCAATGTGGTTGAGTTGCATTGTGAAGCATGCAGTGTTGATGCTTTGTCACTGAGCGCGCTGTGTAGATGCCTGGAGGGCAATGTGGTTGAGTTGCATTGTGAAGCATGCAGTGTTGATGCTTTGTCGGTCTCTTGGACATGATAGCCACGCCATGCCATGAGCTCTTTGTGGGATCGTGTCTTGCGCCTGTGCCCACGTCGGCTGCATGCAACAGCAGTGCACAAAGCCCATGAAGCTACTGTTCGGCGCCGCAAGACCATGCGGCAAAGCCCACACAGCGGAAAGGCCTGCGGCATAAATTTGGGTGCTATGTTGACCCCCCAACTCAGCAATGATGGGAAGGACTGGGCAAGTACTGCAGAGCTCTTTGCCATTTGTGTTGCAGACTGAAGGTGGGTGTGGGTCGGTATGGGACTTGATTTTGTGTTGCGGTTGCCGGTTGCGCGTTCGCTTGTGTTGGTTTTCTTGTTTCTTTGCAGGTTCCGATCTTCTTGGTCCTCTTGATTATAGTGTCAACCTACCTAGGGCCATGGGATGACTGAAACGATTGATCTCATAAGGTGTTGGAGCCTGAGGCTGTGACACGACAAGAATGCAGCTGATGACCAGCCTCTTTTGATGCCTTGCACGTTACATGAAGCAACTATGTAGTCTATTGATGTAACATGTTTGTCATGTTTGGCGCCGCTTGGTGGGTGATTGTCAGGATTGCTTGAGGGACACGGGAAGACATCATGTGAATTCTTGAAATTTGGATTATTTGGCTATGCAATTCTGTGGTATCTAAGCAAAGACCTAGTCAAAGACCTATATACCTGTTTTGTGCCACGTGATGCATGATACTTCATTCTCATAAGGTGTTGGAGCACAAGACTTGTGCAGTGACACCAAGCGATTGAGACTGATGGCCTTGACAGAGAAGCAATGAGCTTGCTTTGCGCGGCCTAGTTTGTAGGAGAGAGTGCCACTCTGTTTGGCTTTGCCGGAGCAATTGCTAGAGGTGTGCCCAAGGATGGATAGAGACACAGACCATTTGCATGGCAGTGAGGCATTTGTTCCAAAGCATTCAAAAGTTCAGCCTTACGCCGCCCGGGGGTACAGGTCAATACTCCAAGAGGGAATTCGGGTATGTGTGTGTTCTTTGTGGAGACCTCCCAGACACCCTGGCCCTGGCTGGGTTGACTGGTCGATTTTCCGATTCTTCCAGGGGGTCGACCGACGCTGGGTGTCGGTCGTCCTACTATTTCAACTACTCCCCCACAAACTAACAAATAACTTGAGAATTGACCCGTGGAAGACTATTTTCCTCAACAACCCAGTAGTTTGGGGGTTCCATGTTAATCTGCAGGGGTATACACCCATTTCAAGCAGATGCTTCAAATCACCTCGCTCACCCAGTCCCAGGCAGTCTCCTCAGTTCTGGACCTTTGTCGCGGCAGTGGAGTCCAGGGCATCGTGGCGCTGCGGTACTACGCGCAGAGCGCTAGCTTCGTAGCCGGGGGAGCTCAGTGGTTGGGTATGGTTGACCTGGTATGGCTTGGAAGCGGCAGTTTCAACTCCAACGAATCTCCTTGGATGCAGGCTGGGTGATGGTTCCAGAGATGTTGTTTTAAACCTTTTGCTAGGATTATGTGAACCTACTGACTAGTATTTGTTTCAAGTGAGTTGAAGCCACCAACCAGGGATATGCAAGGAACATGACCAGGCTTTGAGCCTACGTGCTTTTCAGGGGTTTTTGATTGTCTAGAGCCACATTGACATGGGCTGCATGAGGAAACGCTTCAATGAGAGGAGTTGTGGTGAGATTTATTTGGAATCAGATATGGCTGGCCATCCACCTAGCTCGTCAAGGCCTTTAAGGGGTCAGAACGACCCCACTTGGTTCCAAACGGCGTCCTAGTTTGATGCACAAGTTGACAACTTGTTGTGCATGTAAGTATCCCTCAGAACCTCAGAATGCTATCGTCACATAGTTCTATCGTTGTTGAGGAACCGGGCAATTCATGGCAACAAGTAAAGGCCCTGCGAACGAACGCAAAGTCCCTGTAGACTCAAGCAAAGTCAACTGACAAGTATTGGTATGTTTATGTTCAACCCTTACTTGGTATGATTGAACCCACTCACTCATATGTTTCAAGCGAGTAGAAACCACCAACCGGAATTTAGGCTTGTGGATGTCACCAAAACGTACTCTCCTGCAGAGGACCACATGGACATGGCCCCCCAATGACGGGTCAACTGACCGTCGGGGTCAATGGGATCGTTTAATCCCATTGTTCAACTTCCAGCTTTGTAGTTGGTTAAGCGAATGCGTATAGTTATAGAAGGAATGTGCTTACGCCTTTGTGGAACTTGAGGGAATAGGAGAAATGGAGAATTCATGGAGCCTCAATCATACAGAGAACTGGATTCAATGTTGGCAGTCCCTCAAATTCGGAGCAATCTTTGTGACCAGAATTGGTTAAGAGCAACTGACCTTGCCCACACTGTATCAGTCTTGCACGCTCCATCCTTACCTTACTTGACTGACTCGATTATGTTTTGTTGATGACAGTTGGTACTCACTTTCTACACTCAGTGACGCCTGACCTCTGGCCCTCTTCAGGGCGCTGTTTTTCAGCGTGCCCGCGCTGCTGGAGTTTGGCCCATTCGCCCTAAAAGTGCGTTCAGCAGTGGCAGTGAACTGTACTGCTGCATGAAAACGGTATGAGGAAGACCTCTATCAGTGGCCGTTAAACCCATGAAACATAGAGGTGTTCACAATTGTTCACATTGTTTTACCCACACAAAAATAGGTTGTTTTGCCAGGGAACATCCAGGTCTTTGATCGTTTGTGAGGCCCCTGTGTTTATATTTGTCTTTCTTCAAGTGATAACTTGGCTGAACACATCCACTTTTCTACGCCGGCGGGCCTGGGAGTGTTGCCGTTCTTCCCACGTCGTTGCTCGGGGTGATGTGCCCGTGGATGTGACAGGGGCACCGACTACCTCCTTCCTCCATGCATAGCACCCTGTCCTCCATGGAACTGCTGGTATAGCCTCTTAGTATCATGGGCCTGGCTCAACCTTACTGATGAACATGTATAGCTGGTTCTAATCTGTTTGGCATGAAACTTGGTCTTCAGCCGGCTCAATCGGGATGGCAACCGACACGACAAGCAGATGGAAGAAACGCCAAGCCGGCCAAAGTATATCGGACTTCTTCGGAGTTCTTCTTCATGAGGGCTTGAGAAGTCTACTACAAGTCTACTCCAAACAATGCGAAGAAGCCACAAAAAAGATCTTGACATTTTCTATCAAACTTCGATACATTTTGCCACCTGTGTCTCGCCATGGGGAATTTTGGCAGTTGCCATGTCGGCGAGGAACACACGTGCACCCACGTGCGGCACGTGCGCGCCAAGCGGCGGCTGAAGCGGCTGGCACAGGCAGTGACAGATCTGGGCAAGACCGCCAACTGCAGGAATCATCGAGCCAACAGGTCTAGACTATTCGAGACTCTTACCAATCCCACCACCCAAAACCATGTAGGACTCTTATCTTAATGGTTCCATAGATGGTTCCTAACCAGCACCTCCAACAGGTCACCAATTGAAACCTGTCTTCGGGCCCTTCCCAACCCTCCATGCAACGGAGACCTGTTGGAAGAGGTGCTGGTAGTCTTTGTTGATATGTTTTCGTGTGACTGTCCCTGGCCCTTCGCATCTGGACATAGATGCGGACCTTCGTCTCCCGGTGGTCACCCACTGTAGTCACCACGTCGACGGTGACCGGCAGGTGTTGCTGGTGCTGAATGTGGCCATGCCAAGTGGAAACACTGGAGGCCAGCTCTGATGCTACTCGTACCATGGTCGAGATCGAGCAGGGGAAATGGTCAGTCCCAGTCTTCCAAGGAGGATCCATTCGATGTGTTGAGAAAGCAGGACCTTATTTGGAAAGTCGAGGGATTTCAGACTGCTCAAAAGCAAGGTCAAACATGGCTGCTGTGGCAATCTAATCGGTGAAGAGACATGGACCCGAGCAGACAAGACCTTTTGCAAAGACAAGAATTCCAGTCCCGGACTTCGCAACTAGCCACGTGCCACTAGCCACTTGTATAGTTTTTTCTTCGCACCACGGGCCAAAGGATTGTGTTTTTCCGCATGTGGGCATTGAGTCTCTGCCAGGTGCCTGGGTGCCGCCAGGCCGGCGTCCAACGCGGGAAATACCGAGGGGCGGAGCCGCGCGGGAGGCGAAGATGTTTTCTCACGGCCATTTGTGACACCAAGATGTTTTCTTTAAGGGACCCCTGTGTTTAAAGTCACTTGGAAGGTCCTGGAAATGGAATTAATCAATAATATTAAAGAAATCTCATATGACAATGAATCACCCTATACAGGTGATCCAATTCCTCAAACAAGATTCGAGATCATCAATATGGAATAAGGGTACTCTGTAAGATTTGGATCCCTTAAACCCTGGCCTTTGAAGACTATGAAAAGAATGGGTCGTGTAGAATCCTTATAGTAAAACAATGGTTCACATACTATCCCCGAGTTTAAATGTTTGAGACCGCCGCAGCCACATCATCACTGAGGCGCGATCCTCACGGAAACCGCGACGTCGTCGTCGCGAGCGCGCTTCCGGCTCACAGGCCGAGGCGGGCGGTTCGATGGGGTTGGGGTGAGGTTCGCCGCAGGGGGGTCGTTACGGCGTACAAGGTTTGGATGATGTATGTTAAAGGAGGGATGAGATATCTTCATTCAGATCTATGCATGGAACTGATTCACTTGGGGTCTCAAAAAGGTTTTTTCCCGCTGTGCTGTTTGTGTTTCTTCTTCGGGGAGGAGGTGGATGTCTTGTCTCATTTCTACTGTGCCTGGGGAGTCATCAACTTCCACATTTGGCTGGAAGAGAGAACACACAACCCAGCTTGGCTGGGAGAAAGGAGGCATCGACGATGCGTCTACATCTTGAAAGCGTGTCTCGAGGATAAATCTTGCGATACCAGAACCACTTGAAGCAAACAGCTCCGTCAAGAAATTGGGACACCTGGACAGTGAGATCCGCCGCTTCAGAGGCAGTTGGCGCAATGCAGTGCCTCCTCCATCAGCAGTGTCAGATCCCAAGGAGTTAGTTTCCTGGTTGTGGCAGACGCAGGTGAGCATGACATAATGACATAACTGACTACAGCCAGGAGTTTCCACGTGGTGAAGCATGGTGAAGCAGTTGATTTGTGGGCTGGTGAACAGCTTTGATCTGTGTTTTCATTGGTGATGTCCCCCAAGTCCGGCGTCGTAGACCCGGAAAAGCTCTCAATTGGCACATACATGAAAACAGAAGGTTTGCAGCTTCCACAGTTTGTTTTTGCGTAGGATCATGTAAGACCTTATAGCCTTACAACTGAGATCGAGTTGCTTGTTACAACATGTTACAACTATGTCCCACTACTTGCAACAGTTGGTAACATATCACTATTGTTGAGCATGGTCTGCAACCTAAATCATAATCCATTGTTACTGAGAAGCAGATCAACCCACCCTTGCAGGATGACCTCGCAGCCACGCCCCCCAGAGCGGTTCTACATGGTTTCGCCCCCCCTTGGTTTTTTGACCATCCTGTGGAGCTCAACATCCACCTGCGAACCCAAACGTCGCGGCCTTGCGCTGCGCCTGCCTTGCGACGCTTGTACGCCAACTTCCTGGGTGCAAAACGCACCCTGATAAGAAGGAAAGTTGCAAACACAACACACAAAAAACAAACAACACAACATCCACTGTTGTTTATACGTTACATGAAAGTGACCTGTTTTTCTCTGCGCCTCGTTTTGCTGCGTTTCACTCGTGGCTCGCCACCTAGGCCAGCCCCCAGTCAGCCATCCGAGGGTCCGCTGGCTCTTGGGCGGAAGGCACGGGAAATCAGATACCTGGATCTCACCATTGAAACATCTTTTTGGACTATGACTCGTGGAGTCATGCGTCATATTCATTCCGTGTTCAAGTGATGCCCAACCTGTCCATTGGTGGTTTCTCCACAGAGATCGAACCGGCGCGCCCTTCGGATCGAATCGACCGGAATCGAAACGGCGGGACGTTGGCGACGTGACGTCGACAGACTCAGTGACGACCGATCTCCAGGCATGGAGCAGCACGGCGGATGGCTTCTTAGAACTCCTGGTGCGCCATCCGCGAGGAACTCGCAGCGCAAAACACGTGGAGGAAGTCGTACATGATGGGATTTGCTTGGTCTTCTCGTCTTTTTGGAGGTTCCTTGCGACGCTCAGCTGCGCCAGGTCTACACAACTCTTTGGATGTCCTTCAGCTCGGCGACTCAGAACTCCGTGACGTCAACGGTTCCCGGGAAGCCCCGCGAGCGGCGTGCCCGATTGACACGTCGTTCTCGGTTTGTTTCTTTTTTTTTCGGTTCTGAAGCCCAAGGAACCACCGGGCGCCTGGGAAGGACCTGGAAATATGACGTGCCCTGGGATTTGAAGTGAAGCGTTTGTTTGACTGATCTGAATCCCAAAGAACCATTATAAATGATAGTAGTGTTACTCAGGACCATTGGTGGTCAACCATTGTCGAGCTGAAGGCGGCATGGACACATATGATGCATGACAATGCATGACAATCCACTGGTCCAGGCTGGTTGTTACAGCATTGACGTCCTTGGCGTCGGAGGACTGGCATTGGAGATCTGGTAGATCTTTGTTCGATTGAATGGCAAGAAACCTCACTCTCTCCTTTATCCTTGATGGGTTACCGAACAACTTCAATACCAGACCCGGCAAAAATCCAGGCTCGGACCTCGCTCTCCTCGCTGAAAAGCTGCTGGATACAATATCATGTGTCGAACGAAAACCGGTTAGGCCTCCCGCACCCCTCGGCTCCCTCGGAAGCCACCGGTTGGAGGTCTGGCAAGTCTGGTGCCCTTTGTGCAGTTACAATGTGGCTTTAACGTCGACCAGTAGGGGTTCTCAGCTGCGCGAGTCACGTGATTCTGGCTGGTTCCGAAGGGATCAGCAAGAACAGAAAGGATCAAGACAGCAAGAGAAAGAAAGGTGCCTACAGAAGTATAGTGTCAGTTCTTCCGCATTCTTTCGAACAGTTTCTGAGATGAAAAATGAATGCGAATGCTTGTGCGATTCTTTCTTTGTTTCCATCGCCGATGGGTGGACCTTTGCCTGTTATATGGCCTGGCTCCAAACCCCATCCTTCAGAGCCAAGAACCCGAGATATCTCAATCAGACCAATTTTTTGCTTAGTTTGTTTTTGTTTTTAAATAGACTTTATTAGCAAAAAAACAAGTGAAACAACTATACCTCAGGATACCTCAGGTAGTACCTGACCTCATGTCGTTTATTGTGTTTAGTATACATGTTACATCTCGGCATTGAAAGACCTCTTCCAATGGGTCAGGTTGACCAGAAGGACGAACAGGTTTTTCGGCGTTGAGGACCCGGTCGACCTCTTTCGAAACGGTCCGGTCAGGTTGAATCCTTGCTTTCTGATTAGCACAGGTCGACCAGGTTGCTCGTTCGATGCGAGCAGCTGTAAAGATGTAGCTGAACCCATGAGAATGCCAGTGAACCCATGTCACTATCGATGGGTACGTGAGCGCGGTCAAGCTGTCCACATGGTCAAGCGATTGAAGTCTCACGAAGTCTCAGGAAGTGGATATATATATATATATATAACCAACTGTTTCATGCGACCATCCATGCAATCGGGAAAATGGATACATGTTGGTTTCTTTAGATCTTTATGGATTGTTGGGGATGCGGCAAACCAAGGATTGTGGATATTGAAATATATTGAATGATATCAACCTTTATACTTGGGATGATTGAAGCCACTGACTACTTGTTGTGTTGCTCTGTTGTCCAAACTTTCAACCACCCTTGACTCCCAAATGCACCCAGGCGTCCCTTCTGGGCAGCCGTGGGGACACTTGGTGACCAGTGGAACTCCCCTCCCGCCGGCGGTGCGGGCGGGCGGGCAGAGCGCGGTGACCCACAGGGTGACTCAGCTTCTGGTCGACTCCTCTGTTGGATCCTCCGTTGTCCCACCCCCAGACCCAAACGGAAGGTACGACCACATAGTCCAAACGGGAGGTTTTTCATCCGAGCGAAATCTCAGTTGGACGGTGGACGGCCGGGTGAACCGGAAGCCATCGGAGGTTCCTGAGACTTCCTTTGTCCGGTCTTTTGTCGGATGATCATCTTCCTGCAGTGTATTGGCATTAGTGGCATGTTCCTTCAGAGTCAGAAAGCTGAATGACAGCTGATATGGTACAGATGGCTGCTATACCCAAACTCAAACTATGCCTCTGGGGTGGGAGAATCATTGGAATATGACATCCACATTCACTGTTTTCCGAATACCAACCGGGCGTGGAATGGTTTTCAGGTTCGGAACTGGGTCTCGGAACGTCCTCGCCTGTAGTCTCATCCGCGAACCACCAAAAACCCACGCCCGGTTGTAGAAGAACATGGTCTTCGGTGAATTCTCCAGTTCCATGTACCTCTTCATCATTTTTTATTTGGGCGAGGGGTCGTCGCCGACCTCGACGTGTTGCCGCCCAAGGCCTCTGAGAGTGTTGCAGTCTACACCTTGGACCACTTGTCCCACGCTCGGTGCGCGGCGCGACGTCGAAAGCGCCGCAAAAACACAGTCCAGTCCGACGTCGAAATAAGGCTTGAAGATCCGAACTATTTGGAATTCAAAGTTGAAACACTCTGTTGAAGGACGCTAGTTACTAGGGGCTCCTGGCCTTACTACTAGTAACAAGAAGCTACTAGGGGGCTCCTGGCATCGCTACTAGGAGCATTCTTACTACTAGGAACAAGGGCTTAAAAGTCGACCTGGACTCCCAGGGTGACACATCATGACACATCCAAGGATCAAGCTGATACTCCCTCGTCCCAGGGTATTGGTAAAGGGCTGATGACTTCAACTTCAACTGATGACTTCGGCGGAGACGAAACGCGTTTCTTTGCAATAGCTGTGTCTTTTAAATCATGCCAGCATGTCACCATATCTCTAACCTTGGCAGCAATCCCCCCTGCGCCGAGGCATGACATCAGCAAAGCCACCAAAAGCACTGGAGCGCTCCGCAGTTGCAGGGTTGGTGGAATTGGCATCCACTTTTGAATACCCCGTCCGTCCCACAGCAGAAACCAAGACACCAACTAAAATATGATGGAGCTCGACGCATTGAATTGCTTCGACCGGCTATTTTGCTTCTTCACAGGAATTGGTTTTTGTGACATCCTGCCGTTTCCTTTCGGCAACTGGTTGAGTGGAGAGACGGCAGGAGAGCACAAGATGAGCTCTGCAGGCCTCTGATCTGCTTTCCGAGCGAAAATTTGTTTGGGGCAGCGGGTCCAAACTGGACACCCAAAGGGAGGTGGCTGATTTATATCATCCCACCATCCCCAAGCGCATTTGAAGAAGTCCGAAACATGTGGGACATATAGACCTTGTAGGGGAAGTGTTCATGGCATGTCCCATATTGTCTCTTCATGAAACACAAATCTCTCCCTAGAAGTCCAAAGACTGTATTTTGACCGGCTGAAGTAACGGATATTCCTTTTCGGGTCTCCTAAAGACCATTCTTTATATATAGTCTTTGACTCTCAGGGCTCTTGCAGAGATCGAGAGGAAGTAAAGATTGAGAACAAAAAAGGACTCGTCAACATGCAACTTTGATTCACGCAGCCAGGAGCAAAAAGTAGCCTGTTGGAGGATCCACAGGTTCCTTCGTCTAACCGAACCTCCCAAGACGAAGATCCAAACCTCAAGAGACGAAGACGTTCAACGACCCAGGCTCAAACAATTCCCTAGAAGTCCAACGACCCAGGTCCAAACCAGGTCGTTGGCTTGCGAACGGAAAGGTGTTTTGTATTACCAACTCCAGTAAAACGAGGTCAGACTGACCTGTAGGGATTGAACAAAGAACAAACAAAACGTGATGGAATTCCCCTAATGATGGGTCACAACTCACAACATGTCAACATTGACTCCTTCTGTCCGAGGTCGTTTCCCACATCGAGTCCTCCTCTTGCGAGTCTTGCTCGCAGTGTCCATCCTGGCCTTGGCGGGTAGCTTGTGAGAACCTCAGAGACGCTGGGCCCCTCCGGGGCACCAATCGGACACCCGACCGACCGACCGCCGTGGGACCAACTGCTACATGTTGGTTCAGTTCAAAACTCACCCTGGCGGACTGCGGGTCCAACGAGCCTTTGGGCTGGCTGTTCTGCGGAAGAAGCGCTCTGCCGCGCTCGCGCGCGCCAGAGGCGGCGCGAGGCGAGGCGAGCTCGGCCGGCAGACACCGAGGATCGCGGCTCGCAGCTGGATGGTCTCGTTGACCTTCTTAGGCGGTCGCGCCGTCGCGATCGCGAGACGCAGAACGCTTCGCATGGGGTCAGAGGTCAGGATGGGTCACCTGTGTCACGCCAGCCTTGGAGAGCCTCGGTTGCTGCCAATGTGAGCCATGGTCTCACAGGAATCACCCGGGTCGGTTCCCGTCGTGTTCGGGCGTCGCAGGGCACGTTCTCCTTTGTGCCGCCTATGCGAAGCTGAAGCCTCGAATGCCCTACTGCAAGGCGCATCACCAATCCATGGGCCGGTGCCCCTGCACGCGATCAGACACGAAGTCAGGACTGCCAGGGGAAGCATCCAAGACCAGGCTTTTCACACCCCAAACCATGGGATTGATAATCCTTTTCCTAGCACTTCCAACGGGTGCCCTGTCTGAAGACCTGTTTATGTTAATCCTCTATGTTTCTCTGAGGGGCCACAGCTGTTTTGGGGCCGAACATGTGGCGCCCTTCTCAGTGCCGTTCCACTCCGCGAAGTCGAAATCGATGGCAGGGCCCCGAGGTCGGAGGACGTATGAAGACCCCACCCTCAGAATCCGCTGGCAGGGGACTATAGTCCCTCCATAGCAGGGGGAAAAGGGCCCGAACCAAACCCTATTTGTTGGTTCGGGCCCGGATTCTTACGTAATATGAAACAGGCCGGTGAATTCAGTTGAATTCCACTTCTTGGTTCAACATGAGCTGGAAGGTGAGCGGAAAATTGTGCTAGGCTTTCTACGTGTCCACTTGCGTGGTCTTTATGGCGGTCGCTGCACCTAGTGCGTATGCTCCAGCGTTGCCATGAGCTCAGTTCTTCAGCATGTTCAATACACTTGAATCATGAGAAGTTGATAGCATATTAATATATAATATATTATAGCATTATGATATCCACTTGATGCTTGAGAAATTCTTGCTTCAAGCCATGCCTCGTGAAAAGCCGGACGCACCGTCCGTGACAAGCCGATGGAAGACACGACCGGATGGGTCGGGTCCCGGCCCCACCGGGTGACGCCGTCACCGAGGTTGGGTTCCTTGAGCGGTGCCTCCTTGGGGCAGATGACGCTCGGAGCGGAGAACGGAAGACGAAACGGAAGCAACTCCGGAGAAATGCCGTCGATCGTTCTATCACCATGTATCACCATGACCATGAAAGGGGAAGATAGAACTGGCTGTGTAAAATCCCGTAGAACATCAGATTGTTCTGTGATGGGTTCCCTCGCTTCCTTGTTCATGTCGACATGTATTTGGAATGATGAAGTACTCTCAAGCGCGTCAGGTCCTCGCTGTCCTCACACTCATGTCCAATCGCCCCCCCCCAAAAAAATAAACACACACACACACAAACTTCGCCTCTCGCCATCTCTCGCCTCTTGCCCCCCCCAGTCCACGTGTCATTCGGTCTGTGGTCCACGTGGCGCCTCGTTTTCGTTGAGGCTCTTGTTGATCTTTTCGGTGGCGCTCACCGTGGAGCAGCTGCAGGACCTGCGCGACGTCGACGAAGACCTGGAAGCCCAGGCGACGGCGGGGTCGAGACGGTCGAACCGGTCACCGGATTGCTTCGACCGCGCCCTCCATATAACAGCTCCAGGGTTTGACCTTCTGGTGTGAAGGTCGTCAGATTGGGTTCGCTTGACACTGTCAGAAAGAAGACAGGTGACCGGTGATGACCGTGGATGGCAGGTGGACACCAAGCTACGTAGCTTTATACATCCCAAGACTGGTACCAGAACAGCAGATGCTCAGGGCGCTATAGATGGCCCCACGAACCATCGGAATCGCTATAGATGGCCCGGTGAAACCGGGTATACCAACCCGCCATTGCGGAATGAGAGTCGATCAAGCGGATCGGAAGGGCCGTATCCGGGCCGGAGCTCGGCCTCCGGCCTCGCCAGGTGGTGACGTTAGCCTCCGGCTTCGGGCCACGGAGGGCCAGGCGATGCTGGATGCTGGGAGAGGATTTAGATGGATGGATTTCCCTAAATGAGTTCCCAGGTGAGCTGGGGAGGCAGTTCCCTAGAGAGATGGATGGCCCCTCACGGTTGTGTTGGTGATCGAAACAACAAGCGATATAGTTGTTAAGTGGAGTACGTGCCTTGGGAGACGGACCCATGGAAAATGATCGCATAGATTAGTTTTTAAGCATTTCCACAAACAGCTTGGGTGGAGTAAGAAATGTGTTGCAGCCGAACTGGCAGGCAGCTGCTCTTGGTTTTCCAAGCGGCCGCGCTCTTCCTGCATCTCTGGTTGATGCAGTGGGTCATAGCCTCAGCCTCACCCTGAAGCTTTGAGGTGTGGCAGGGTACTCTATGATTGTATTTTTGTGACCTCCCTACGTAGATCGAACCAAGACAAAAACAATTGTACCAGGATCATCCTCGTCTGGGTGTCCTGGCTAGACTACCCTACCCTACGTTAACAGGTCTCCTACTCCAGGGCACCCGTTGGAAGTGCTAGGTCTGAATTCTTCGTTTGGAAAATCACTGTTCTGTCTACATCTATAAACCTTTGCGAAGGATATCACATCACTTTCACTTTGGGTTTGGATCCATTTCGAAAGTGAAAAGAGGTGGCAAGTCCAACGACGAAAAACCCGGTCGTTTGCCAAGTAAAATGAGACCTGTATAGGGCTGGCATGCCGGGTTCTGGGAGACTCTCCAACAGCTGCAGCTCGACCTCGATCCCAACGACGTAGGTCGACCGTGGCCCGGACACCATGGCCCGGACACCGTTGGGAAGAGGATCAGTTTCCTGGGAGTCTGAAAGGATCACCTCCAAATAAGCAGCTTTCTTCATCGTTGCAGTTCATTCTGCAGTTCAGGCAATCCATCAGCACCGCCTCGAAGCAGCACGAGGCGATTCGAGGTGTTCGGTTTTTGTTCCACCCGAGGCCCGCTTGCCGCTCCGTCCGCACTTCCTGGCGGTCCATGTGGCCTGTAGTGGGGCCGCCCCAGAGCGCATTCTGCACCTGGCGCGGCGCGTCCATGTGGGTTGAACAAGTGGAGCATAGTGGAGCACCTTGCTAGGCAGTTTGGTGAGGAGGGACCCATAGGGACCCCATCTCGTCAAAGATTTCAATCATGGGTCGCCCATGTGAAAACTCGTAGAGAGCGACTCTAGATGCCTGATAGAACCGCAGAGACTCCATTGTATGGCATATTTGCCGCCCCATTCACCCCCTTTCACCACGCCTGATCGGCAGTCCTATGGCAGTCCCATTAGTCGTGTTTGGGACCAGTTTTCTGCTGTTGGTCCATCCAACTGGCCGAGGTCCCACTGAGGTCGGTAAGAGGCGGCGGCTCCGAACCCGTCAGTTTCGACGAAAGACCACGGTCACGTCGAGGCCTTTGCTCGATGGGATTCAGCCGCCAGACGCCACGGAGTCTTTTCCAGGCGCCAGACGCACGGACGCATGAGGTGTTTATGGAGTCACGTGGAGCGCGATGCATGTTGGATTTCTTTTTTAGTTACCATCCAGTGAGTACTCTTCATGGATGTGTGTATATATTGTTGTTGTTTCAATGAAGGCGAAGAGAAACACGACTTCTCAAGCATTTGCGGTGACAGTTCTGGTATTCAAGGTGCAGGTGACGTTCACAGAGTCTTTTTCCACAAAGCCAAGGGGTGTCTTCACTGGAAAGAAGTGCCGAAGATCGGATCCCACACCGGGTCTCTTCAACTCGGGCACCGGTACGGCCCCGCTCGAGGTGTTGCTGGAACCCCTCTATGCACTGCCTCTCTTGGCAACGGCGTACCTGGACCGGCAACGTACGTGGGGGTCAATGTGGGGTTTCCAGGTGAATGGTGAAAGCATGTGAAAGCAGATCCCGATGTTTGGTCCAGTTTTGGTCCAAAGAAGTGGCTTGCAAGGAAGCCCTGACACAATGAAGTGCAAGCATCATCCAGCACCACGGATTTCGGGTGTCCATGAATAGCCCCAAGGCCATGGGTGATTCGGGGTGTCAAATTGGTCCTGCCCAGACGCTCCAAACAGCCCTTGGTCCCTCAAAACCATAGGGATTTGAGACCCCAGACCCCTCCATATGAGGGTCCGACCCTTCCATATGAGAGCCCATGAGCGTCTGGGTGGATCAATCAGATTTGGTTTTGGTTCGTTTTGTCCATCGACAGATGTCTCACGACCGAACGACCTCGCCGTCGCCTAGGCTTCGTGCCTCTTCGGGGCTCTCGCTTTGAGGACCGCCTGACGAGCGACGCATCGATGTTGAAGTGGACTAGTGGGTGGACTATATACCCCCAACATCACCGACTATACCTTCTCAGGAGGTACTTGGATCCTCCAAACAGTGTCTCCACCTGGAAAATATATACTTTCAGGTCACCACCTGCGACTGCCATCGGAGACCTGGCAGTAAAGGTGCTGGTCGACCAATCGCGCTATGCGTAGCAGCTCAGGGTACCTCGATGATCCTCGATGTACCTCGCTGCTGTACACGGTTTCGGAGATTTGGATGTTCAACCTATACTTGGCATCATTGAACCTAACATGTGTGTTGTTTGTGAGTTAACGCAACCAAACTATAGACAGGAACATCCAAATTGGTTATTGGGTGGAACGTTAACGCCCTTTTTGGAAGGTCGCAAGCTGGCGCGGCTGGCGCGCGCGCGCAGGTTCCTCATGGTTCCTCCGATGTTTTTGGGTGTAGCTTGAGAAAGCCCATCAAAACTCAGAGTTCAAAACGAATCATCACTACCACTACCAGGTAGGGATCCCTCAAAAGAACAACAACATGGATAATTGGTGTAAGTAGGGGAACAACCTTTGGCATTACTACACCGTCAACCGTCGCCCTTGTTAAAAGAATCCAACTCCACCGGTTTCAGAGGGCGGACCCGAATAGAAAGCGCCGTCGAATCCCTGGAGGATCTGCACCGCCATCATTTTTGTGCTGCGCAGCCCTTCCTGTGGACCTCCAGCGTTGGAGGGTCACCTGAATGCCGCAGCCAGCTTCGTCCAGAAAAGACAAAGAGACCAATCAAAGCTTCGAATAGGAATCTGTCCCAACAATGCTCTTGATTCGTTTCTGGGAGAAGGAACTTTCACAAATCCAAGCATGAAAATAATCGTCCCTTTCTATTCTAGCTGCTTGTTTTGTTGCTCGAGGCACCAGAATCTCGCTCGATCTGCTCAATCTTCTTGAAGCACTATTACAAAATAAAACCTTGAGGGTAGCACTTTGGACTGAGTTTGATCAACTCTTTTCTGGATTGGCCAGCCTGGAAACATGGCGCCACGACTGTGCGCCACGACTGTGTAGAGGGGTCTTTGCAACCACGACTGAGTTCCTTTTTGCTCTCCTCTGGCGGAGAACACTGGCATGATCACCTCAAAAAACAATGAGGGAAGTGGATTCCCTGGATTGCTAAGTCGATGTTTCCTCCCTGAAACTAAGCTATACCTACGTCCTCTCTAGCAAACCAAAAGATAGCACGTGTTTAACATCACACAGTTCCTATCCAGCTGCGTGTGAACATGCCACATCTTCGTGAAAAACTGCTGGTAGATTCGACATGGATCCAAAAAGCGCTGAAAACCGTGGGTTGGAGGTGTCGTTGCGAATTCGTCGAAAGATCTTCAAGATCGGCCAAAATAGGCGGATCGACCGTGAAAAACATGGCAAGTCTAGACATGCTTAAGTAATAAGGTTTGCCGCCTGTTGTTGTTTTTTTCCATGATCGGAATCGTCTCTTCAACATGCCCATCCAATAAGGGACCTTTTCGATAGCTTCTTGTTACTATAGTAGCGATGCCCTTTTGCTACTAGTAGCGTCCTTGCTCCTAGTAGTAAGGCCAGGGTCTCCTAGTAGCGTCCTCATGTTCCTAGTAGCCATGCCCTTTGCTCCGAGTAGCGTCCTCTTGTTCCTACTGTTGATGGACAAAATCCTGCACCACCTCACC
>CAXIVM010001450.1:0-13000 GCA_964035705.1 Porites rus | reverse complement strand
GAGTGTCCTACAAGAGTGTCCCAGAAGAGTGTCCCACAAGAGTGTCTTACAAGAGTGTCCCACAAGAGTGTCCTACAAGACTGTCCCACAACAGTGTCCCACTAGAGCGTCTCACAAGAGTGTCCCTTAAGAGTGTTCTACACGAGTATCCCACAAGAGTGTCCTACAAGAGTGTCCCACAAGAGTGTCCCACAAGAATGTCCCACAAGAGTGTCCTACAAGAGTGTCCCACAAGAGTGTCCCACAAGAGTGTCCCACAGAGTGTCCCACAAGAGTGTCCTACAAGAGTGTCCCACAAGAGTTTCCTACAAGAGTGACCCACAAGAGTGTCCTACAAGAGTGTCCTACAAGAGTGTGCCACAAGAGTGTCCCACAAGAGTGTCCTATAAGAGTGTCCCACAAGAGTGTCCCACAAGAGTGTCCCACAAGAGTTTCCTACAAGAGTGTCCTACAAGAGTGTCCCACAAGAGTGTCCTACAAGAGTGTCCTGCAAGTGACCCACACAAGTGTTCTACAAGAGTGTCTCACAAGAGTGTCCTACAAGAGTGTCCCACAAGAGTGTCCTACAAGAGTGTCCCACAAGAGTGTCCCACAAGAGTGTCCTAGAAGAGTGTCCACAAGAGTTTCCTAAGAGTGTCCCACAAGAGTGTCCTGCAAGTGACCCACAAGAGTGTCCCACAAGAGTGTCTCACAAGAGTGTCCCACAAGAGTGTCCCACAAGAGTGTCCCACAAGAGTGTCCCACAAGAGTGTCCTACAAGAGTGTCCCACAAGAGTGTCCCACAAGAGTGTCCTATAAGAGTGCCCCACAAGAGTGTCCTACAGGAGTATCCCACAAGAGTGTCCTACAAGAGTGTCCCACAAGAGTGTCCTAGAAGAGTGTCCCACAAGAGTGTCCCACAAGAGTGTCCCGCAGAGTGTCCCACAAGAGTGTCCTACAAGAGTGTCGTACAGGAGTGTCCTACAAGAGTGTCCCACAAGAGTGTCCCACAAGAGTGTCCTATAAGAGTGTCCCACAAGAGTGTCCCACAAGAGTGTCCCACAAGAGTTTCCGACAAGAGTGTCCCACAAGAGTGTCCTACAAGAGTGTCCCACAAGAGTGTACTACAAGAGTGTCGTGTAAGAGTGTCCCACAAGAGTGTCCTGCAAGTGACCCACAAGAGTGCTCTACAAGAGTGTCTCACAAGAGTGTCCCACAGAGTGTCCTACAAGAGTGTCCCACAAGAGTGTCCCACAAGAGTGTCCCACAAGAGTGTCCCACCAGAGTGTCCCACAAGAGTGTCCCACAAGAGTGTCCTATAAGAGTGTCCCACAAGAGTGTCCTACAAGAGTTTCCTACAAGAGTGGCCCACAAGAGTGTGCTACAAGAGTGTCCTACAGAGTGTCCCGCAAGAGTGTCCTACACAGATTCCCATCGCATGATGGAAGGCCACCACAACAACTAGACATCATGAAGGTTGTTGAGCATGCGCACTAGCCAAGATCATCTTGAGCCAAAATGGCTACGGATGGATGGATGGATGGATGGATGGATGAATGGATGGTGGGATGGGATGGGATGGGATGGGATACGATAGGAAAGGATAGGGTAGGAGGATAGATAGATAGATAGATCGATGGATAGGATAGGATAGGGTAGGACAGGACAGGATAGGAATGTGTAGGATAGGACAGGAAGGAAAGAAAGAACGACATAAAGAAAGAAAGAAATAAAGAAAGAAAGAAAGAAAGAAAAAATACATAAATAAAGAAAGAAAGAAATAAAGAAAGAAATGAACAAATAACGAAAACAGAAACATAGGTACGCAAATAGGTAGATAGATAGATAATTAGACAGATGGCAGATGGCAGATAGACCGTTAGTAGATGGATAGGTGGATAGACGGACAAGTTAGATGGAAACTGTTTTGCACATCTGTATGAGATGTTGGTATCAGGATTCTGCAAAGCTCGGTTCCGCCTGCAGGCGGACCTCCCACGTAGAATTTTGGAGGTACCATTCACACTCCTCTTTCGACAAGCACATGTCCACGCACGGTTCATTGGCGTTGTGGGTGCGCTGGTCATACCGTGGGCTGTGGATCAGTCCCTCGGCGTGGCCCAACGCGCGGCTGGAAGAAGAAACAGGATCAAGAATCAAGCTCCATCTGATGCGAAACATGTCGGCAGTTAGACTAAATAAGGGTTGCTCTGCTACAACAACCCTTGCACGTGAGGAATAGGCAGGTATCTGCCATGCGTCTTTCTTCGCAAGGTTTTGCAACCACTTCAGCAGCGAGCAGCAGTTCTGCGGCGCCGGCTTTGCGAATTCAAACTGCAACTCATCACGCTCTAGGGCATCAAGAACACGTGTGTTCTGGTGGCTGCTTGCGATGCTGACCAAAGCAAGAACGGTCACATCACACTGCCCTGCCTCCAGCCAGCCAACGACCAGCGACCTCAATCGCAGGAACCAAGCGTCATCCTGCAAACGCACGTTGTGCTGGTGCATGACCTGCATCGCCTTCACCATGGTAGGCTCGCCGCTCACATACGCACATGCGTTCGGTCATGGAGCCGCATGGAGCCTCTTATAATGAATCGAACACTGGCGGGTGAAACAAAGAATCGGAATCTCGATAAAATAATCGCTGCACTAGGCTATAATGTGGCAAGTGACGGGTTCACCCTCTGAGCGAGGTAGCGGAACTCGTCAAATGGCGGAGTGAAACTCGGTGAGACACATGCAATGATCGACAACTAATGATAGATAGATAACGCTAGATAAACAATGATAGATAAACAATGATAGATAGATAATGATAGACAAATAATGCTAGATTGATATCAGATAATGATAGATGATATATACTGATAGACAAATAATGATAGATATACAATGATCGATTGAGATAGAAAATGAAATATTGACAATTATAGGTAGATAATGATATACAGATAATGATAAATAGATAGTGATAGATAGATTATGATCAATGTAAACTGAAACATAGATATACATAGATATATAAATATATATAGAGAGATAGATTGATAGATAGATCGATATATATATATAGATGGATGGATGGATGGATGATGGATGGATGGATGGATAGATAGACAAACAACTAGATAGATAGACAAGTGACAAATAGATAGACAAGTGACACATAGAAGGAAGGAAGGAAGGAAGGAAGGAAGGAAGGAAGGAAGGAAGGAAGGAAGGAAGGAAGGAAGGAAGGAAGGAAGGAAGGATATGCTTCACACCTATGCTTCAAGACCAGAAGCTCTGTAAGGTAGTGATAAAACATCGTCTGCGGGATTCCGGTGTCATCCCTATCTCAGATTTTCTGGAACATCTGAGATGCAACATCTTCTGCCAGCTGCAACTGATGGAAAACACGTTTGACCACCCCCAACTGTATCCTCCTGAGGTCCTCCTGGTTTCCTGTGATGGTTTGTCATTTCTCAAGTTAGTGCTGTAGCCGTTTACTCATGCATCTTTGCTCCCAAACCACCATGGCGCATGGCGTAAATGCGAAAACCCTTCGCATCGGCGGCTAAGCCAAGGCTCAACACAGGGAGATCCAGAACCCACTTCACCATGCCATTCCTCGCTGCTGAGCTTCCCAGCATGCTTGGGGAAACCGCACCGCGGTCGGAATGGGATAGGGGTGATTGATGCAGCAAAGGGAGGCTTCACCTATAGACTGTCGTCCATGAGTCCATGACTCACGTGGGGTGTCGATTTCTGTTTCAGGTGTCCCCGCCCCCTTTTGGACAAGGTGATTGCAGGTGATCCATGGGCTTCCTGGGTTCTCAAGAGAACAGAATGCCAAAAAGTCCAATGGTGGTCCCAGAAGGCCCAGAAGGCCCAGAACTCTCCCTTTCGAACGGAGCCTTGTTGGGTATATATGCCGATGTATGCCTTGAAAAGCCCAGCAAATCTGACAAAACTGCACAACATTGACCAAAAACGAGCTCCTTGGAGCTCTCCTTGGAGCTCCTTATCGGAAGTAATTCACTCGGTGATTCCAGGCGTCCCTTCCGTTGCTTCCTTCCTTCATGGTTCCGGTGGTACACTTGATGGATACCCTCCCCGCAACAAACATGGTTACGTGGAACATGGCCCCGGACGGAAGACTATGACTAACTGACTAACTGGTTGCTTTCCACGTAACCATGATCTTTTGCTCCGAAGCTTCTTCGACACCAGCTCAAGTTGCGCGCGTGCGAACACACGCGGGGCTGAAAGCGGCCCCAAAAGCTGTTTGGCCCCCGGACTCATCAGCGGATGCAACCAGTTTCTTCTGCCTGTGGCTGCATCTTTTTTGGTTCTTCTAGGTGGTTGAACACCTGAGGGGTACCCTCACAAAGTCATGTAGCAAACTAATGTCGAGCCACATAGACGGGTTTTCAAGGGTGGGTGATAATATGTACTTGCGCGAGATGAGCTCCCGATCAAAGTGGAAAGAAAAACCATTCGTTTCGACCAGATCAAAGAACCCAACAAACCGACACCTACTGTACCAGCACCCTCCAACAGGTCACCACCTGCCACTTTTAAGTCTTCAAAAGCCTCCAAAGGAGACCGGTTTGAGGGTGCTGGTATTATTGGGCCAAGTAAATGCTTCGGGGATGACATGGAAAACATGGAGATGGTGACCAATACCAGGTCGCCAATGTCCTTCACCTGCTTACAAGTGGGTCATCTAAGTCTCAAGGTCTTGGGAAAGTTTCTTTTATAAAGAATCCAGGCCCGAATTACTTTTGGATGGCTTTTGCTTGGGGTCCAAACTTTTGCTTGGTTAGATTGGATGAGCGTCAGGTGCTTCTAACTGCCGGTGCCAGGTTTGTCCATGAACCACACCCTTCAAGCTTCAGTCAGTGGTTGGTGTGCGACTGCCCCTGGTGACCTGGCGGTTTTCTACCCCAGACACCCAGGAGATCCAGGGAGCGATCGGGGCTCACGGGCGATCCTGGGGACCATGGCTGGCATGCTCCGAGCCCCGAGCCCGTTCCGCATTTCGGTCTTCCGAGAAAGCCAGAGGTTGATGGACCCTAGTTCAACTATCCCAGTTGGGTACCCCAGTGGGGTCCGTTTTCAGGTCACCAAAAACCTCTCCTCTTCCCAGGCTTCACCATAAAAGCCTCCACCTAGCAGCAGCCTAGCCGAAACAGCTCTTCCGAGATGCGGCTTCGAAGAAGTCATCCGGCCTGAAGAAGTCGTGGTACATCCAGGTGCGAAGAGTCAAAATCACCGGCCTCAGACGTCCGACGACCGGCTCGGAACCTCCGGCCTGGACGACCTGCATCGACCTCACGTTCACTCCAGGTGAACTCTGAACCACCCGGACAAGAGTAAAACCTGCAAGCAGGTCTAAAGAACACAACAAGAAACCCAGGCCTTACCATCCCCACCCGTTCTTCACCATCCCTGATTCCACCTGTTCGACCTGACTGCACCTCTCCTCTCCTCCAGCCGCGACGCCTGTGGAGGCTCTCGACGGGCGACAGCGGCGGAGCTCCGCTGGGCTCCGGCGCTTGTAGAGATAGGGATCTTTGGCCATCTCACTCGGCGTCTTGGTCACATGGCTCCTCGACGCGTTCGAAGACGCGTTTTGTGGATCTTCTCGGTGGATCAAGCCGTCATTTTGTGTAGGTTGCGCCGTTTTTGTGCGCGCATCATCAATAGAGAAGTGTTCCAAGTAGTCTGGTACCTGTTTCAATGACGTTTTATAGGGGAAAACAAATTTCATGAATCAGATGCAGGCCGCAATCCACACACCTGCAGGAAACAATCCTGATCTGTGTCCGGTACCTTTGAGGTATAAATCCAACGAACCAAAAGCCTGGCAGCCTGGTATCGCTTGACGCACCCGAGCGGTTGCAGTGGGATGAAACACGAAACTCAACCCGGCTGGGCAAGCATCGGCAAATCTACCACTGAAACAGTTCGAGAGAACCTTCTTGGATCCCCTCCTGGTGTACAAGTCAATGAGCTGAAAGTCGTGTTGTTGATGCACCTTCCGGAGGCTCAACCGGGCAGTGACCTTGCTTCGGGCAGGAAAGCGGTGGTGGGGGCCAGATGCTGGGACAGGGGATGGAGAGACAACAGGATAGAAAACAAAAACAATCAAAAACATCCTCAACTATGTGGTTTCAAAAGGTGTTGGGACTTCGGTCAAAATTCAAGGTTCTCCCTGTGGCCAACTTGTTGCCCAAAGTTTGATTCTATGGTCAAATCTTGCTGCGCATATATTCTTCATGTTGCCAAAATCAGTGGACATGCTTCCTGGTTGAGTGGTCCAACTTCTCCAAAACTACGCTTTGCTGCTTCCCTGACGTGACATCATGTACAACAAAATCAGTGGCTCGGACGTGATATAGCTGGCTTCAAGTTCAAGGTGAGGCTGGAACAGTCCAAAAGCTCGTGGCAGGACGGACTGTGGGCACTGAGTTCTATACGTTCCACACGATGTGGTTTGCCATGTTTCATTGTCCTTGTTGCTGGCAGCAAAGTTAGCAGTTAGCGTTTGGATTGGTTCTGTGCTAGGTTGAATGTTGCATTCCCGGCTGCGTGCGCAGCTTCTACCGTATGTTCTCAACAGTCGCCCTTGGCTTGCTTACACGTCCTGACGATTTTCATACTAGGGCCCAAAAATGAGCTTCAGCGTCCTCGAACATGTTGGCACATTCCGGGTGAACTGCACTTCCGGAGTTGATGGTGGCCCCCACCAGACATGAGTTGCAGAAGAGTCTGCTCCGTTTGTCAAACCACAAACACTTGCATGTAAACAGCCATCTTGTATGACCGTCATGTTTCACGCTATGGCGACGCCTCTACTCGTGCACATCCTGCTATCACTGCTGGCAGTAGATTCAGCAATCGTGAGCATGAGGTTGTCTTTACAAGTGTCTGTACCAACTTCTACGGAAGACTCTTGCAATGCTACTTGTAAGTCCATTTGTTGCCTGCATGTGGCGAAGGGTCCAAGTGCTGTTCCTTTCGGGAAAGGACGCACCATATGTGCGAGCAGGCCCACCATGAAACCAAAAAAGACCAATGAAGATGAAAGAGTGACCCTCTCCCTTCATGAGCGAAGTGGACAAGCCCCTGCTTGTACAGGAGCATCGTCTTGCCAGGCGCAATTTCCACCTAACCATGAGGACGTTGGAGGGAGGGTAAACAAAGAAAACACAAACGACGAAGAAGAAACCACTAGTACTGGAGGCTGGAGGAGAAACGTTTCCGGCTATGAGGCTCCGCGTGAACCCTCCTTCGAGGAGACCGAGTGTAAACATGTGCCCTCACGTGCTTCCCGGAGTGTCTTGGAGCAACTTTCTTTTATGGCAGGTGTTGATTTCACTCAAAGGAAGCAACCTCAAACCTTCAAGTCCCTTCAACTCCAGGCCAATTTTGCGGGGACCACCCTCCAATAGAGATGAGCTTCCCACTTCCACTCATGAGGCATTTATCTGCCAAAAAACTGCATCCGGCGGAGCGAACTGCAGACCGAGACATGAGATGGAGACGATGTTTGTCGTGTCGTTCTCCCAAAATGAAAAGCTTTGGACAACTTTGGACCAGAGTTTCGGGTTAAAACCAGTCAGAAAAAAGGAAACAACTCTAAACTGAAGAACTTATAGACCTGCATCATTCAAAGATCCTTAGTCTTCTGTCTCTTTTGATTCACCTGTCGTTCTCTGCAGCTGCTGAGGCCGCCCCACCGGGTTTCGCCACAACTTGCCCATGTAGGCCTTCCGGCAGGCGCAGCGTTGCCCAGGAGAAGCACGTTCCCTGGTTGGTTGAGCAACCGAGAGGTGAATCGGGGAAGAAGAATCACCCCTATTTTTTTCGCTTGGTTTGTGTTGTTTTCATCGCGCTGTTTGTTCCGCCTCTATGATCCTCGTATTGAAAGGGCAACTGCAGGGAGAAAGAGTTTTGGATCACAACTGGTCCATCATGGTTCAACTGCTTCTCCTCCGAATCCCATCTCTTCTTCTTCTCCCATCCAGGTCTCGCCCCCTATAGCATGTGGAGCATGCGGAGGAGTTTTGTTTGTTTCCCAAAGGTTCATTGGACCCTCAGTTCGCTAGGGTTTTGACCCTCACAACTCGGGTGACATGGACCTCGAACAGTCGCTCGCTCCCTTCGTTCAGTTCGCGAAGAAACACCTTCGTTCGCTCTGGAGGAGGGTGGGAGACCCAATCCCCAGTGACCTGTGTGAGTTGGAGCCGTGTTGCCAAAGATGGACCGTGTTGCCTATGGATCGACCTTATGAGTGTTCAGGGTTGATCTGTGGTAGAAGCAACATCTCTTACGACTCACGACAGATTGTAGAAACCCACACACTCCATGGGACTGGAATTGCCTATCAGCCCTGAAAGCCCCCAACTGATCGGAAGTCCGTCCTGCCAGTGTGGTCCGGAGGCTCCCACCCATGCTGAGGATACAAAGATTGTTTGGGTGTATTGTTATGAACGTGTGCCAAATCAAGTTCAGTTATATAAAGTAACGGATGATAAGCACCCTCCATAGATGGCATAATATACAATCTCAGTAATATGTCATACACATTCATACACACCACATCATAAATATCTTTCTAGACCCTCTGAACATGATATAGACCTTATGTATTTTATTCATCCAGTACAGCCCCTCTGAACATCATTATCCTCATGCAATCACATTCAAAAAACTATCCACCTGTCCATGACAAACCACTCTACGACGTCTCGTCACTCGCGTTTGATCCGACGACATCCCCGACATCCACACCCTCGACATCTACACCCTCTTCTTTCAACGAACACACGGCTGAAGTCGGTGGAGTGAGTTCTTAACCCCTCCAGTTTTGTTGGGGTCTTCCGACAATCATGGTCCAACCAGTAGCAGTTGCCATCCACTTCGTTCTCGTTCCCAAGTGCCGAATTCGTGTCGGGGAGTGCCAAATGCGTTCCAGGATGTTCCAGAAAGTGCCGAATTCGTCCAGTTAGTTCCAGGGAGGTGTCGAACCCGAACAGAACCCCCTGCCCTGGCAGAAGCTCTGGGCGCCCCCAACTCCAGTGGACTGAGGAAGGCGCATGCGGACATGGTTTGTTTCTGCTTTGCAGGGTTAAAACCATCTACATCAAGCAAAGGATTCTGTGTTTTGTTTGACCTCATGGGAACCTGGAACTTTACCTAAAGGTTTGTGCTTGTGTGTGGGTCAACCATCAAGTCATATAAAAAGGGAAGCTGGAATTCTCGGGGTACCGGAATAGACCTGGTCCAAAGGTTGCCTCCACCTCGCCGTATAGTGGTCGGGCGCCAGGTGCACCCATGGGTGTACCAACACCCACTGTGGAAGGGTCTGGTCTCTCTTTAGGGTGTGGGGTGTTGCTTCCTTGGATCAGTCATTTCTCACCCCTGCAAGAAAATTTCACACAAAAATACACGACATATATTAGAACCGTCATTGACTTTGCTTTGAGTTGGGCACGCCAGCCATAGATACAAGGAGGCAAAATAATTTCTCAAAGCAAAAATAAGCAACAGGTAAAGCAAACAAAAAAGCAAACACATGTAGCTGTGCGTGTTTGTCGCTTTTTTCACTTGTTGTGCTTTATGTTTGTGTTATTTCGCGTTATTTTCGCAAGTTTTTTTGTTTTTTTCGTGTCTCTTTTTCCTAGGAGCGTACAGCAAATATTGCTGACGAGTAACAGTTCTCATAAGTGAAGAAGTGGTACCAGGAAAAAAGGTCTTTAAAAAAAAGCAAAACAAATGCAAAAACAAAGCAACTTGCACGGCTTTTGCATTTATGTTTTCCCTTGTTTTTCACGGTTGGTCATGTATGGCTGCCATTGCTCAACACAAACGTTGCTCATGGAAATGGGCGAACACGCACAGGAACACGCACAGGATCCATGCTCCACCGGTTCGTGGACCAGTGAAGGTAGCAGTACTCAGTACATTTCAGTACTCAGTGGGACAAACCCACTTGCCCTAAAGCGACCCTGGACCTGCATGGAGGGGGTCAGACGGGGTTTCTCCCCACCCCCGATCGGTTTGCTTCGGGACCGGTCGAGGGACCGGACGGATCAGCGGGTCCGACTCAGACCGGGAGGGCGTTTCCTTTTCATAGGTGGCGAACAGGTGGCCCTCCCATTCAATATATTACATATATATATATATATAGATACATGTGATACGTATTTGATGTGACCCGGTGATATGGAAAGGATGATTGAGTTTACCATGTTTACCACCCTAGGGCTCCAGTTGTACCTCATCAGAAGGTATGACTGGGCCCTCCTGGCACCCTCTCCAAACACCTGTACCACTGGAGCTCCTAGGGACCAACCCCTCACCCAGCCGTTCGACGCTGGCTCAAACAGAAGGTTCCGTCCGACTGTCGGAGAAGCGAGAAACACCGGCGTGTGGCGTGTGACGCACGAGTCCTGGCACACGAATCCTTCCAATACGAGGTCGCCTTGATGAATCACCCCCCTAGCTGGATGCTCCAATCTCTTCATTTCTTTCGGGGAATGGGAGTTTGCTCAACACACCATATCAAACCACCTTTCAAGTCTCCAATTCCGTTACAACTTACAACAAAAACATCAACACCTCTACAGCCACCACACCACCAAGCACCCCACAGAAGACTCGTGGCGTTTTGCCGTGTCCACTCTGAGCTCTCCGACTGGGAAGGGCATCCGATCGAGAGTGATTTTTTTGCTCCTCAGGCTCAGGATCACACTCGGTCACCAACAGACGTTTTTCAGGACCTGATCTACCCAGACTCGACCCTGGTTCCCATGGGTCTAGGGATGTCTAGGGTCTCAATTCCCGATCGGTTTTGAGGGACCGGTCGGGCTGTGAACGGAGCGGTCTGGGTAGTTCGACTATCCCAGTTGGGAAAATTCAGGTGACCGATCCTGTCCCCGTTCAGGTCACTGGCTACCTGGGAAGAACCTTCTCCCCCATCGGTGGCCAGGATCGGGCCACACCAGCCAATCAGCGGCCGGCGCAATGGGGCAAAACATCATGTAACATGTACGCTACATGGCCCAGTTGTTTGAAGCAAACGCTTGTGAAATAGACAAAGCATGACAAAGTAGTCACTGACTTTTCCGGGAAAACAAACCAACTCTGAGGTCTTCTTCAGATTACCCATGAATGGAGTTCTGTGCCAAAACGTCCGCTAGAAGACCGCCACGCATGTTGGGGTCCAAACCTTCTGCCAGCCTGAAGGTATGCCCGTTGCTTCAAGCCCGGTGTGTTCTTCTTCTCCGGGAATTCCAAAAGAGTTTCAACATGTTTCCATGATCCAAGAGGGCGGAGACTCTTGAAATATACACGGACCGTTTCTCATGATTTCCCACCCCCCCAAACAAGACGTCTCACCATGGTTCCAGAGTTCTTGGTGGACCTGGTAAAACTGTGGACTCATCTCTTCCAACTCGCTCCGGATTCGGATCGCTCGTCCTCCGACACACCACCGTTCCGCTTCGCTTCGGCGCCTCCGGCCGCGCGGAGACGGTCTGGGCTCTCCCGACTGGCTTCGCTCCGACTCAAAGGACTCCCTCGTGCCCTCGGAGCAAAGGCATGCGCGGTGGAGTGACGACGGCGGCGAGCCGGGAGGTGTGAAGGAGGTGGAAAACTCTTCTCAGGAGGTGATTGCTTTGGAATTGCTGTGTATGTATATAAATATCGGTTTTATACGTGCTGTAAAACATATTATATATATATATTTAAATATGTGTGAGTTCTTTTTTCCAAACGGGGGACCACCAGTCTGCGCATTGTCTATGTTTCTGCATTAGGCACCCTGCCTGAATGTTCTTTGTCTGTGTGCAACATAAACTCTCCACTATTGTCTGCCTTCATGCCATATGCATCTGAAAGGTAAAAACAACTAATTTTGAAGGGTATAAAATGCTATAAGAAAAATGACATTAAATGAATATAAATTACGACAAAATTGGAAACACATAATTGTAATCTAAAATGTAATATGTTGTAGTTAAATTTAAATTGGAATATAATCTTCATGAATCTTCCATGAGCTGCCCTTGAGTCAAAAAAACGTCTTTGCAGTCCAGTCAGTGAAGAGTTCAAACCTTGAGCAACAAATGAAGCCAAGAAAACTGTACTCTCACAATCTTCCGCACTCCAAAAACGTCCTTTCAATTTTGTGTTGTTGTTTTGATGACTTTTGATGTACCAGTAATTAAACAAAGTGGGAAAAGAGTCGTATGTTTCTTTTTTGACCAGTGAAAACGGAGCAACTTCGAAAAGAAGCCACCCAAATCGTTCAAAGGTCACAACTGAACCGAGAAGCTCACTTCTTCTCACTTCTCTCACTAGGCAAGTTCCCTTCCTCCAACAACAACCACAAATGCCGTTGACCTGGGGCTCCCCGACATTGTCCACCTTATGCGCCCAGCGGTCGTGGTTCTTGGGGAAGTTCATCCCCTGCGGGGCCGTCAGATCCAAGAAGAGAGCGGCGAAGGGAAGTACCCCATAAACCCTTGAGAGTTAATCGCTGGTGAAGGTTGAAGACCTGGACTTCCGAAGACCAACTCTGTCTTTATTTTTTTTTTGTGTGTGTGTCCCGGTTCATTTGCAGGGGAGTACGGCTTGGAACCTGGCCTGTTTCAACTACGTGGGCCAGGTTTCAAGCTAATCCTGAAAGTCATTGGAATGAACATATGATAACATAGTGATACACAGTGCAAGTAAGGGTTTCAACTCCACTAGTTCTACAAATGGTTAGGGCTTCGAAATGCCATGAAATTCAGGGCTGTGAGGGTCGAAAGCACATCGTCTTCGCTCACAACATGATACCAGGCTCCACCAGGCTGCTGCGGCTTCAAAGCAACCCAACATGGAATTCTGGAGGATTCGCACACCACACACAAGGCCACACTCCCAGGTGATACTGTGACCCTTCTGTTCCACTGTCGCGAAAGAAAACAGGTGCTAACAGGGCATCTCTTGTTCCTCTCGGAGCAGTTCCAACAGGTTC
>CAXIVM010001449.1:0-21186 GCA_964035705.1 Porites rus | reverse complement strand
GAGAGCCAACGTTCCCGTGATGCTGGACCATCAACGGCTTCTGACCAAGATGAACTCCGACACTGGGTTCGCTATGATGTTGCGGCCAGAAGATTCCGTGGCAGCAACAGTCAAGGTCCTCTCTGGGGTGATGTCATTCGAAGGATCACCCTGAACATAGATGACAGCAAGATTGTGGCTGATGAGGAGATCACGCCTGAAATGACCGTTCACAAGATCCACAGAAAGTTGCCTACAGGTGTCCGCAGCATCGAGACCGTTTTGGTCTACCGGAAGCGTGAAGGTCATCCTGATCCTGGACAGCCATGGCCACCACCTGAGTCAGTGGCTGCACCTTCGAAGAAACCAGAACTTCCGCTTCCTCCTGCTGAAGATGCACGCCTCATCGACGAAGGCATGAAAAGAGGACTTGAAAGTCCAGCGAGCAATCCAAGAGCTACAACAAGAAGCAAGCTCTTTCCGGTGTGGCATGCCGATGACAACGCCGAGTGGGGCAACAAGACCAACTACCCGATCGTGGCAAACATCCGCGACTTGGACCTCTTTTACAAGTTGACAAAGAATGACTGCTTCTACCTGCTCCAGGAGCTCTCCAAGCCGATCACCTACCTGACTAAGCAAAGCGGCAAAGAGCTCGATGAGAAGAAGCTTCCAGAGCATGAAAAGAAGATGTTCAATGAGGCCAAGCTGCTTGAAATTCAGAATTTGGTCAACGCCAATGCCATTGAGATCGTGACCGACCCCGATGGGTGTGCCAAGATTCGAGACCAATTTCCTGGTCGAATCATGCCATCCAGGTATTTGATCACAAAGAAAACTGGCGACGTTGGTGAAACCTGGAAGGCCAAGGCCAGATGGCTACTTCTTGGTCACAAAGACCCTGATGCATTGGAGCTTGAACGATATGCACCTACACCTTCCTCAACCACTGTCATGGTTTGCCTGCAAATCATTGCTTCAATGAAGTTCCAACTGCACATCATGGACGTGAGCAGTGCTTTTGGTCAGTCTGACCCTCATGAGAGAAGCCAAGGTCCGCTCTTCGCCACGATGCCACCGACTGGAATTCCTGGATACCCACAAACAGCCATCATCAAAGTGTTGACAGCAGTGTACGGACTTGTCAACGCCCCTCCTCTCTGGCGTCCGCCGTTTGCTCTTGGACCTGGGCTACACCGAGAGTGTTTTTGACCCGTGCTTCTACTTCCTGAAGGCCCTCAAGAGCGAGGTCATCAATGGCAGCAAATTTGGTGTGGCTGGAGTGGTGCTCCTTGACGTTGATGACTTCTGCCAAGGAGGAGGAGCACGACACCAGGAACTGATGTCTCAGTTGAGAACCAAACTGAAGTTAGGACTTTGACCCAGAAAGAGTCCTATGAAGTGCAGGTCTCCATGAAGCGCTACATCGAGAACAAGCTCAAGCCTGTGACCTTGCCAAAGGACCGCCTCAAGCAGAAAGACTCATTGCTCAATGAGCAGGAAACTTCGTGGTTGCGCGGAGTTGGCGGCTCTTTGTTGTGGGTGGGCAAGGAAGGCAGACCAGATGTTGGCGCTGCCTGTGCAATGGCAATGTCATGGAGCAGTGGAGGCCCTACGGTGGAGCATATCACCATGGCCAACAAGACAGTGGCAGAGTTGAAGATGACTCCAGAGGCTGTCATCAGGGTGCTTCCAATCGGTCCTGAGCGCGGTCTTTGGATGACCATAGCAGATGCGTCAATGGCCAACGTTGAGAATAAGTCCCAGGGCGGCTTCATCATTGCATATGTGGACCAGGACATCACCGATGGCAAGCTGGCTGACTTTAGCATCAATAGCTGGAGGAGTCATCGCTTGAAGCGAGTTGTTGAAAGCAACATTGGGTTCCGAAGCTCTCGCTATGGATGATGCTCTTGCTGAAGTCGAATGGGTGAGAGCAATGTGGCATGAAGCTTTGGATCCCAGCTCCAGCGTTCGTGATGGAACCCGACTTGGAGATGAGCAATCTCTGCTGGTGATGAGGATGCCTGAAGATGAAGAAAAGGCGAAAAGCATCCACATCCAGGACAAGGAGTTCGGCATCCATGTCATTGATGCTAAAGCGCTGTTTGACCTGTTGAATAGGAGGTCTGGAAACGCAGGCCAGGATCGACGGGCCCAGATTGACGTGGCCGTCATTTGTGTTTCGGCCAAGGCCATGAATGTAAAGACCTACTCGGTCCCGGGTTCGGTGATGGTCGCCGATGCATTGACCAAGCGCCTGGGCAACTCCGTCCTTTTGAGGCGCATCATGGCCTGTGCTAAGTATGCACTGACCAAGCAAGACCAGGAGTAATCCCCCCAAAGGATGTGAAACTACATGCACCTGCTTGAACCCTAGTCATGCTTCGGTCCGCGGCCGTTTCCTTCTTACTGCATACGCAGGGCCCTTGAGCCACTTCGTTCGCGTGAAAGCCATTTGCTGCGCTGCTTCGCGGTTCGTCAATATATATAGTATATAAATAGTTGAACTTCTTATAGATAGGCCAAAAGGGGTGGGATGGGCTGGTTGAATGCATGGAGACATTGCCCACGGAAACATTGACCAAATGGCCGGGGGGAAAAAACTCAATTTTGACATGACATGTTTGGACTAGGGAGATCCCCCAGTCAAGGGATTTTGTTTTGGTTCGTTTTATTTCATGTTCTTCTAAACACGGTGGTTTGTGGAGGCTAATACACACCAGAAAAGAGATGAAGCAAGGTTGTGGAAAGCCCTTTAGCCAGCCAAGTCCACCAAGCGACCAATCAGCCAAGCACCAGACCTGTCAGGTGCCCTTTGGCGAGGATCTCGAAGGCGCCAAGCCAAGTTGGACGAAGCGACCCGGTGGATTTCCAGACATTTCCAAACGGGTAAGTAATGGGACCATCCTGATGAGATCGTATGTGAAACCCCGGATGCGGAACTAGGTCCTGGTACCTTGCCCACCTCAATGTATGAATCCATGGCAGGTGTTGTTCTTCATTTGCTTCGTGCTCGATCCGTCTATCGGTTGGAGCGTTCAGGGTTTTGACATGAGTACAGGGCATTGTCACCATCATGTTGGTTTGAGACAGAGAGAATGGGCAGCAACTGAAAAGTCTTGCTTGCCATATTGGATGGTGCGTCCTGCTTGCCAGAGTAGTGACCTGACCAGCCACCATGCCGATAGAGAACGTCCGACCACTTAGGGGGTATAGTCATCCCCTCAATTGTCAGGAGCCCCAAGTCGTTCCACCACCTGTTTCTCCCGAAGATCCCTGAGCTGTTCCACGTGGTCCCGTCGTTCCATGCCGCTTGGCGCAAGGTGGTAGCCTTTGCCCCTATGCCAGTGCGGCGGAAGGGGGTGCGGTCCAGGGGCTCAGACGGCCCAAGCTGCGAATCAAAAACACATTGTTTGGCAGTGAACTTGATTCTGTGGATGACACGCCCCCTTTCCTCCAAGAGGAGGTGAACTCTGCCCAACCACATGATGTGTTTGTCAAAGCGCAGTTTGGCACAAAACTGCTGAAGAGCAGACCTATGAATCATGAATGTGAAATGCCCTCTTTGGGACGTTGTTCCTTTTCCAGATTGAATATGGATGGTAGCGGATGGGGAAACAATAACTCTTCATTTTGCTCCATGATCTGAGGAAAGGACGATGTTTGGGCAATCTCGCAGGTCCAATGTCAAAACAACTTATTCGCCAACAGTTAGTGTATTTATCAGGCTTTCGGAATGTGGTTTCTGGGCAAAACAGTTGTTGCACCTTTTGCAGCGGTCGCTCACTGCGGTGACGACATATGACCACAACCCACTCATGGCCCTGCAGAACGCACATGCCATGAATCCACTCCCACACGGCCTGCCATGCGTGTACTGTGTGCATTGCAGGGGACGTTGAAAGGGGTCAATGCAATGTAGGTACATATATATTATATATATATATATACAGTATACATATATTACATGCATGGAGCGTATAACATATATATATATATATATATATATATATACATAGTATGATATTACAGTATATGAGTCGGTCAATCTAGCCGTTTAGCTTCATCAGAATTAGACCCAGCTAAGCTCATTTTCTGCCCGCTGTGGGCTTTGGATTTGTTGAAGTTTTATCACACCAGGTCCAATCACGGTGCCCTTAGGTCCTGGACTTTTGCTTCTTCCCGAGCTTCACTTGGCACCTTTGGCAAACTGGAGGGAGGGTGAACCCTTCTTGCGATCCTTAGAAAATGGACACTGCAGGATGTGTGTGTGTGTGTTTACATTAAAAGACTTCAGGCCTTGGTGTTTACCAAGTGTTCACCAGAGTGCTTTATCTGACATCGAAATCAGGGGGCCCCCACTCTGTAGACTCCAGCTTCGCCCAGGGAGTATCCAGCGACCTGCTGCTTTATCACAAGCAGCCAGGAGCAAAGAGTATCAGCAAGCACGCAGCTGGGCATGCTGGGCCTCCTCCAAGATTAGCCAACCCAGATTGGATTTGTCCGAGATCCAATCTTTTATTCTTTAAGGACTGCTGAACAAAACAAAGATGAACAATGTATGAAATAGACGATAGATTACTGTCACAAACCAGGGTTGATGTTGCAATCAACAATTGGATTCATAAATCCTTTGAAGTCGATTTTGCGGGCACTGCCCGTGTGTCGAAACCTGAATCAAAGGTGCTGGTAGAAGGAGCTCCATCATCTCCATCACAAGCAGTCCATGTTTGCTTCCTTTTCCGGAACACAAACTTCGTCCCTCACGAGCCGAAATGAAACCTTCAACACCGAACGAAACGCGCATGCGAACCGGACGGTCTGATCAGACCGCCAGGACCATCCGATCCACCTGCGGGACGCGGTCACGGGCGAGCTACGCAATAGTTATCGGCCTTTCAACCAGGTGGACGAGGCCGTTCGGTTTGGGGGCCCCGTCGTCGCAGATATCTTCACGTGTGGACTCCGGTGGACCGCTTGATTGGGCTGCGCCTGTACTGCATGGCTTTATGACCAGTGATATGCACTATCATGCCCTATCCGGGACAGAGGGGAAGGGAAGTATGCTGAGGGCCCCAACTACATTGCTACATCCTCAGAAGGTATATAGTCAAACATATTTAGACCATGTTAGAGCCACCAAGCTCAACTGAAATATACATTCTCGCAAGATTGTTTTACTGGTCCAACCTGTGGGCTTTGGTTGCTGCTCAAACAACACTTGGGCTCCTTCTGCCCGTACCTGGTCTTGCCACGATTGACTCATGACTCATGTCCTTCAAAGCCACCAGTTTCCGGAAAAAAACAAAACAAACAATCACCGGGAGGTGCACCAGCAAAATAGGCTACGCAACTGATTGATGTACTGTTCTGACTTCCTTTCCTGACCTCAAGAAAGCCAGGTTTGCCATGCCAGCAGCTTGTGCTTCTCCACCGACGGCAGCAAAATCATCGGGGGATTCCCCTTCTACTTGAGGGCCGGGGCCCCTCGAGAATGGAACGGCGGAATGAAAGGGTTGGGTTTGCTGGGCTCAATCTGGAACTGCTGCTTCAGTCATTTTCTTGCAATTTGATCCATATTCATGGTATTCAATAACAAGGGACCACCTGGTTGCGCTTATAGAAGGTCATCACATGTCATCACAATAAACGTCGATGTGTTTTGCTTCTATACGGTGCCAAGATGTGCCAGGTACTGAAAGCTAACCATGGTCCTTAGTTTGAGGGCAGATCCTGGCATGGATATCGGAACTAGTTCATCGAGTACAGGTATAGCAGGTTTGTGTCTAGGAGAGTCATTGCGAGTTTGGGCAAATCTTATAGAATTTTGATGAATCTTGTAGACTTTTAATGACTTTAGTGGTGTCATCACCGATGAATAAGAAAGAGAAGTGCATGGACAGCTGCCCATTTGAACAGCTGTGACCTGAAATATGTCAGACCATTTGGCTGAAGGTCTTTGACCTTCAGCGACCTGGACGTCAAGTCGAGGCCAGTCAGCGGATGGGGCCAGGCCTTTGCGTGAACCCCCTCGGTTTGCACAGTGGACTAGGCGAATTAGTCAGGCTAGACAGAGTCTTTGAGTCCACTCCATGTCTTGGAGTCTTTGATCGTTGCAAATTGTTGCAAACAAATCGCTCGAAAAAAGGAGTTCTGGAACACACATCGTTCGAAATCAATCGTAACAAATCTTCTCGTCGACCAGGTTTTTTCTTCGAAACCGAAACCACCATTTATGCATAAATCCACTCGGAATGAGCTCGAAGGACGTTTTGAATCATAATTACCAGTCTAGCGGAACACTCGTTTGGACCGCGGTCCAATCGACGTTTGTGGGCGGCCTGTTGACCGCCACCCCCCAACTAAGCTATGAAAGCAAAACAGCATAGACTCCCAAAAGCTCACACGGACCCGGGTCAAATGGCACCACGAGTCTGACTGTAGTCCTCTACAAACCAAAATGTCAGGGTCCACAATAGTCTTCAGAGTCTTCAGCGGGTATGTTCACTGGAGGAGGAATGTATACAATTGCTGCCTTCGCGTGCAGTGCGAAAAGAACTTGCACCTTCCTGTGGGACCTCCTAGTCAATCCATTACTTAGCCAACCCCTAGCGCCAGGTAAATGTCCAATCATGTCCAATCCATACCCAACCCCAAGGTAATGACTGTTTGCCTGTCGAAGAATATACATATATATATATATATATATTCAGGTTTTGTGAGATGAGATCATTGTCACCAATTCCATCCAATTCCTAAGATATGAGATATCCACCCTTCAGTGGCCAAAAGCATCCCAAAAAGCAACAACACCCGGTTCAACATGCCCAGGAGTTTGGTAGACTTTCCTGTTATGGTACTTTACTTCGACAAGCTTCTAACCAAGTATAGCTTTGCACGGAAAAAATTAATGGGCCGATCTTGAAGCCCTTTGAAGAGGCTTGTGACATCATATCAACTGGGATGCAGGTGAAAATTCCAGAGTTGAAGAACCCGTTGGAACTGCTGAGTTCTGAGCCGCTTTGCGGGTGATTACACCCATGCGCATGAGCCACTTGCTAAGGTCAATAGGTGTCCTTTGTGATGGTTGCCCAACCTGGTAAGTGGTGTCTCCAAAAACTACTTGGAGCGTCGCACTAGGGTTAAAGCTTTGGGGTTGAACGTCAGCACTAAGGACTGGCTCTTGAGCACGAAGAAGGGTACAGGACCGAATCCCGGGGTGGACGGGTCAGACCCGAAGACCTGAGCGGATTTCTTCTGGACCAAGGGGGTTTAAGACATCCCGAAATCGCTTGGTGCCACGTCGTTTCCCAAATTGTTCACTGGAATTTTCATTCAGACTGTCCCATTTGAGCCTCCGATTTGGAGGTGAATTCAGGCAGCTTGGGGGATCGCGCCAGAGCACTGTGCGCGGCGGGCAGAGGGTGTCGGATTCATGTTTGGTTCTTCTCCGTTGAAAGAAGCTGCTACCATGGTGAGTTTGTTCCTTCTTGGTTCTTCTCCGTTCTAGATGCACTAGTTTTCTCCATTCTGGCACCACGCCCATGCCCATGTTGGGTAGCTTGCCTTCCTCAGACCTTTAGTTCCAGCTAGCTGAGGCACTTCGCTTCATCCCGAAGACAATGGCCCAACGGAGGAGCTCATGTCGCTCATATGAGTCAACGGCCCAACCGCCCCCGACTTTGTGAGGACAAAAAGGCATCATTGGAGCCGTGGCCTCATCCCCTCAGCAAGGAGTGTGCGCCGGGCGCCGCCCCACAGGGGCCGGAGTCGTTGAGTTGAAGCCAAGGGAACTGCACGCCTACCTGCCAACGGAGGGTGGGATGGGATGACAACCTGTTGCATCATGTCGTGTCCCCCTTTTCTTGTATCACTTTTCGCTTAGAGGCTTAGAGGCTTTTAGTTGTTGTTGTTGTCGCAGTTGTAGTAGTTAGTAGTTAGTAGTAAGTAGGAATAGTGTAGTAGTAAGTAAGTAGTAGATAGTAGTAGTTAGTAGTAGTTAGTAGTAGTTAGTAGTTAGTAGTTAGTTGGTGTAGTAGTAGTAGTAGTAGTCGTAGTAGTAGTAGTAGTAGTAGTAGTACTAGTACTAGTACTAGTACTAGTAGTAGTAGGAGTAGGAGTAGCAGTAGGAGTAGCAGTAGGAGTAGCACTAGTATGGTAGTAGGAGTAGCAGTAGGAGTAGGAGTAGGAGTAGGAGTAGGAGTAGCAGTAGCAGTAGCAGTAGTAGTAGTAGTCGTAGTCGTAGTAGTAGTCGTAGTATATATATATATAGTAGTCGTAGTCGAAGTAGTAGTACATAGTAGTCGTAGTCGCAGTAGTATAGTACATAGTAGGCGTACTCGTAGTGGTAGTGGTAGTGGTAGTGGCAGTAGGAGCAGCAGCAGCACTAGTCATTAACCAAAATCAGCTCAGGGAGAGAGTAGCATTCTGTCATTCCAACCCCAAAGACAGTTCAAGGGTAGGGAGTAATCTGGGAAGGGAACTTGACAATTCATGCATTGGCTGACTTGCTGACTTACTTGCTGGCTGGCTGGCTTCGCTTGCTGGTCTGGCTTGGCTTGGCTTGCTTAGTTTGCTTTGCCTTGCTTTGCCTTGCCCGGCTGCTTGAATGCTGCATGCTTGCTTGCTAACTTCCTCATGAGCATGTTCGAAGTGCTTCGAGTGCTCTTTGATGCCTTTGACAATTTAATTGGGTCGCCTGGGGAAAGTTGTTTTCATGTGTTTTCATGTGCAACGACCAAATGAGTCCTGAGACACGTCACTGAGATAGGTACGCTGCAGGCTCCTACCATGGAAACGTTGCCGTGTACCAAGAAGGATCCAAAGGCGAGCTACTCAGCTGAGGAAGCCGGTGTTGCTGAATTCCATTTCTCAAAATTTAGTGAGACCGAGCAATTGAAAAAAGACAAGGAACATAAAATAATGCATTAAACTAAAATACCTTTTGAGGGTTTGCACCCAAATGGTTTGGCGCAGAGTGTGTGCTTTCTGACACGAAGCCTTGACTCAAAACAGCTCCACTATACGAACTTATACGAACAACGTGATTCAACAAAAAATGAAACAGCTGTAGACAGCTGAGACCATGTAAAGCGCCGTAAGAAGGAACCAGCTCCCTTCATGCATTCAATCGTTCTCATGACGAATCTTTTGGCACGTGTGTGCTTTTATCAGCGCGTGCCCTTACACGATCCCTGCAGGCAAGGCGCTGGGACGCCTGAGTGAAAAGGCGAGTGCGAAGCCGCTTGGTTCGCGAGGTGCAGTCGTCGACGAGGACTCCAATGGTTGTGGGTGAGAACTAAACACCATCCTCCTTGTTCTATGTCTCTCCTCGTAGGTCGAGACCAGACGTGCCGTTTCATGGCGTCTGAAACAGCGCAGTCTCTGCTAGCTACTCTCCGGAGTCCGGACCTGTGGACCCAATTCGGACTGTTCGGGGTGATTGCAGAGCAGCCTTCATCCGGGGAGCCCACATGCTCGCTTGCATTGGGCATGGGCATTTGTTTGTTGACATCCGAGGCTATCGCGCGAACACCGATACTCGGAATCACTGGCCTACTTGTACCGATAGTTTAGTGTAGCCCTCCACCATGAGTAGAATGGTACTGTAAGAATTGAGCACAAAGACTTGTTGTGAGGATCAGATTGAGGAAAAGGCAGCCAAGCAAAATATAAGCAACCTAGACCTAATCAACCTATCACTCAGAGTTGTATTTGACTTGGATGGCCGCCACACCTTCCTGTGCCCCATGAGCTTGCTGAATCCCAAGCCTACCATAATCTACCTGAAGTTCGCCAAAAGACACACCGTGCACTTTTGCCTATGATTCTTACACCCATTTAGGGACCTTGTATTAGCCTCGTATTAGCATAGCCAATCATAGAGTAGTAAATATCTGTTCATGGACAACATCTTCCCCACGTGCCGGACTGTAGTCCCTTCCCCTCACAAATTCAAGAGCCCAGCGCGTGGGGAGCCCAGCTGAGTCCCACGGATTCACCCGCGCAGGGCATGGGCGGCGTGACGCAGTTGATGTTTGGCAACTCAGGATCTCCGGGCGTGGACAGGCGGAACGGAGGTGTTCCAACAGTTGTGGGTGGTTAGAAATCAGGTTGTTCCGTTAGTTGAATACCATTATTTGTTGACGTTCCCAAACATATAATGAATTATTATCTATATATTGTTGCCAGAAATACGGTCCTCAAAAGGTTGATTCAATGCTTCAAACATCCCCTTGCTTCAGATTATGTTGCACGTTTGGTCGGTTTCTATATTCCTGCCAAGAGCAGCATTTTATGGTCATTCAACATCCCCGAACAGAAACTTCTCAAATGTATGATCAGACATGTTCATGTTGTGTTTGTTTGGGGAATGCTTGGAGGCTGCGGACAGTCGGAATGTTGGGTTCGGTATGTTTGGGTTTAGGTTGAATAAAATCAAACACATACTAGATCATACTAATGGTTTCGGATATGTTTATTGTCAACCCGTACCTGGGGATGATTGGACCCTCTGACTAATATTTTTCAAGTGGGATGAAAACACCAACCAGCATATTGTGATTAGTATGGTGGACAGGATTGCTCAAGACAGAAGATCCTTTCCATGGACTTGTGAAGCAAATCATTGTCTTGGGCAGAGTGCACTGGACGGGATTTGAAGAGCAGACTCTGTCCAATGTTAGAAAAGTTGGATCAAGTTCAGGATGGTTCCTGCATGGACATCATGTCACATATAAAATGCCTTTTTGGCTTTAGTGGGTAACAACGGAATCTCAAGCATGACAATCTAATATGCCCAGGACCAATGAGAGGACTCCTTGCATCAATCTCTTTCCTTTGAGAGCCTTTGAAGCTATCATATCCTGGTGTCCACATGTGGACCTGCCCCATAGGGGGTGATGATCCACATGTGCTCATAGGCTGGGTCTATCAGAGTCTATTATTGCATGTCATATGTGTTTTGGGAATCGCGCCAAGACTTTGTTTTGAGGTTTGTAGATGAGTACCTCTTGCTGAGCGGCCATCGCAAAGATCAGTATCTCCGGATGTGTGGGGTGGCTGAGTCCAATCACGAGCATCGGAGATGGGGCGGAGGCTCCTGGAATCTCATATCGAGAAGACACTGCTTTTAATTACCCTGCTACGGACAAGTAGAACCAACAAAAGAAAAGACAAAATACAAAACCGGGCTAAAGGTCTAAAGAAAAAGACAAGAGCAAAATGAGCAAAATGTATAAAATCTAAAGTTTGAATCTAAAGAACAGAATCTAAAGGTCCAAAGAAACAAACATGGATTTTAACAATCTACTCTACTTCGAGTGATCTCCACCATGTCATTACTCCATGGCGCGTGCAGACCCTCCAGCCGCTGGCTTGCCACTCAGGCTCCACCCAAGAGCCACATCATAGCTCACACGGCTTCTGGTGCCATATGCCAAACTTGGCCTCCAATTTCTTCAGGCACAATGAACATGATGTCTCCATGATAAGTGGTGCTGGAGGTGCTGGTCACCAACCCAACTCAGCTCATAACGCCAAACATGAACAGCACCGGGTGTCCCAATTTTCAACTCGTGACCGGACGAGTCCACGGCCGCAACATCGCAGCCGCCTGACCGGACAGCTGGCTGGTGCGCCATGGAACCACTGCGGTGCGCAAAAGCAAACCAGTCGCACTTCTCGAGCCAAGTCGCTTTCCACCATCCTTGCTGTGTGGTGTACATACTTGCTGTGTGTTGGCTGCCATGGTCGTGAGTTTTGTGGTTCTCGACTTTCTTTGTGGGTCCTCGGGTTGTGTGCTGTGATTGTGAGATTGTGGTTGTGTGTTGTGATTATGTGCTGTGGTTGTGTGTTGTGGTTGAATGTTGTGTGCTGTGGTTGTGTGCTGTAAATGTGTCTTTGTGGTTGTGTGTTGTGTTTGTGATTGTGTTAGTGATTGTGTTTGTGGTTGTGTTTGTGATTGTGTGTTTGTGACTGTGTTTGTGGTTGTGTCTGTGGTTGTGTGATTGTGATTCTGTCCGGCAGTGCCCAGTGCAATCGGAGAACGGCCTCGTTTTGGAACGCGCAATTGGTCTCAATTTGGAACGCGGGCGATTGGTCTCAATTTGGAACACGGTGTTTATTTCTTTTGGTGCTTTATTTGTTGGTGTTGTTTTTCTTCTGGTGTTTTTTTGATGCTGCTTTTTCTTCTTGTGTTTTTTTGTTGGTGTTTTTGGTTGGTGTTTTGTGTTCTTCTGGTGTGTTTTTGTTGTTGGTTTTGTTTCTTTTGCTTTTTTGTTGGTGTTTTTTCTTCTGTTTTTTTGGTTGTATGTTTCTTATTGTTTTTGTTTTCTTCTGGTGGTGTTTTTTTTCTTCTGGTGGTTTTTCTAAGTTGTTTTGTTCTTCTGGTGTTTTTTTTAAATGATGTTTTATCCGTGCCATGTTTCATTCCAAAGCACACCTTTTGTAAGCCACGCAGGGGTAACATTTAGAGCAGGAAGGTGCCATTCCAAAGCATGCCGTTTGTGCACCACGCGGGGGTGAAGCCAAGCAACGAAGCAAGCAACGAGCCGCTATATATAGGCTATAGACTTTGTTTGAATTATAGCCCCTCCCCTGACCCCATCTCGAATGTTAATTGATTGAAGGAGATCAACACAATAGAGCATCCCAGCAAGGGATCCAGGAAGGAAGCGGCAAAGCGACGAAACCACCAACGAAGCCACTGGGGAGGCGCTGCGCCCTCCCCCGCGCCCCCTCGCGCTTATTTTGGAGGAGATCAAAGCAACAAAGCAAACGAGGAAAGTATACTACCTTGGAATGGCACCTTCCTCCTCTAAATTTGGCCCGCAAACCGATTTGACATCGCGTGCACACTACATATCAATAAACTTCTATCCAACGCCGGAATCTATTCCACTGCAAAATGAGCTGAATCATGTGCTCCAGAATGAGCTTAAACGAACAATTTCTGTGTGTTCCAAAATGAGCCGAATCGTGTGTTCCAAAAGGAGCCTCCTCCCATGCAATCGGGAGTTGGCGGTTGAGGTCCGGCAGGGAACACTGCCACGCAACCCTCACAGTTGAGGTCCAGCGGGGAACACTGCCACACGACCCTCGCAGTTGAGGTCCGGCGGGGAACACTGCTACGCGACCCTCGCAGTTGAGGTCCTGCGGAGAACACTGGCACACGACCCTGGCTATTGAGGTCCGGCGAGGAACACTGCCACACGACCCTCTTAGTTGAGGTCCGGCGGGGAACACTACGCGGAGGATGAGGAGGAGGAGGAGGTCGGCGACAGCTGACATAAATTCTAACAAACCTCAACTGACAGGTGGGGAAAAAGACGTCAAAGAAGTACAAAGGGTGCTGCTTTCACCTCACTTCGAGAAGACAGTGCATTTTCCTATGATCTTTCTTGAACGACGCAATGATCTACGTGTTTTTTGATCGACTCACTTTTGAGTGACGTGCTGCTCTCGCAGATGCTGCCGTATTTGCACTGGACTTCCCCGCGTCCAGAAGCTACAGGACTGGCAGTCAACTCAAGGGTCCAATCCATCACACAAGTGCCTCCGGCATTGTCATCAGCACCCGAGCAATTGTTGATGGCATCACTCTGACCTTATCTTCCTGCCGAGGGGACCTTCGCATGCTGGGAGATTCTCAAAAGGCAAGGGCTTGTCGACCATGGTAAGTGGAATCAGGGTGAAGGGAATTCAATAGTTGGGAACCATCCGATGGTTGGACACTCAGATGTTTGAAAAATTCACACATGGGCTCTAAGCAAAAGACTATTTGGGCCATCCATCTAAAGAAACATTCAACATATAGAAGAGCGGTTCCGAAAGATGTTTCCACATCCGCAAGTTTTGGTTGTTTTTTGATCAAATTCCAGCTGCAGATGTATCAAATGCCATCCCAACCTTTCAATCAAACAATTGTGTTTTCCCTCGAATTTATATATACACATGTTTCAAGCAACACTCACCCGCAAACACTGACTGTGGTAGCCACTATCAAGGCCCTGACGTGGACTCTTGTTCTTCAAATCAGTGAGACAATCCGATCTTGTGAGCAACTGCAAATGTATGCTGCAGACCAAGTCTCAACCAAGAACCCCCCAACAGGTTCATGTTTTGCCAAAAGGTACGTTTTGCCTGTGACGTGTGCATTTGCGTGAGGCGTTGCTGAACCGATTTCCGCGACAGGCCCAAGGGTCTGCAGCGGAGCCGAGCTTCTATGTATTGTACTGCAGTGTTCGCAGAATTGACACAGGAACTTTGTGAATGTGAGTTTGTATCTAGATGGAGGATCCAAATCTCGAGTTTTTGCTGATGAGTTTGTCATGATTTGTCATGGATGATAAACTCAGAATTTTCGACACGGTCTTTCCTCACCATCGTCACAGGTGCGCACGCACCAGCGGATGCTCTTCGGGATTCAGGCGACGGGGGGAATGTCGGGTATTGGTGTTGTGTGCGTGTGTCGCAAACGAGCGTAACGGTAGGTTTGCGGTGCTAAACAGTTAAACAGAAACAGACCAATCACACCGCTTGTGTCCATTATCCTTTCTATACTACACTCAGTGCGTAGAGTTCTCATCAGACACTCCTCTTTTTCAACGAGCCTCGGATCCAGCGACGCTATGTCGAGCCATGCCTACAGGTTCCGGTCGAGTCAAGAGTTAAGAGGTTGTTTCGCAGTTGATTGAGGAATGTTCCGCAAAGGAAAAAGGAACAAGATCCGGATTGTGCTTTGATATGTTCTCTTGATCTATAAGTCTACACACACACTCTCTCACTCTCTCTCTCTCTCTCTCGTCCAGAAAGGTTCCGATTGCTGCCAAAGAGGAAACAGAAAACATGCTGGGTTGGAGCACGCAGTCTCCAGGGCGACCTTGTCAGCTTTGGAGATGACCAGGGTGCTGTGCGGTCGAGGGACCTGGCGGAAAGCGCTGCGGAAACCGAAGCGAAGGGTGTTGGTCCGTGTCACCTGCGACATGGGAAGAAGCTATTGCTGTCACTTGACTCGACTAGGAATTTCTGAAGATTTCATTTAAGTAAAAACAGGCTAAGGGGAGAAATCTCTAATGTAACCCACCGCCCTGGCCTGGTCAGAGAAGAGTTGGGTGTCTCCTCATTTTGAGCCGCTCTGGCACCTCCAGCACCCTCTATCATTGAAATGAGCCTACCTACCCGCATCACCAACAAGAAAGTTAATTCCAGAAGTTGCAAAGGGGTGGCTATTGGAAGCTAGGGATGTTCTCCACTCACTTGGCGTCCAAACACCTACCTTTGAAATTCTTTGGAGCTCCTACTTGTTGTACCTGCACTTCCATCAACAGTCTCATGCCATACAGCCTTTGCACCTCCCTGATCCACCAGATAAAGCAACCATCAACTTGTTCTCCGACCAAATCAAACCCCCACTCCATCCACTCATCTCCATCTCCCTTTCATGTTACATCAATCATTTCAATGACTCATTTGCCATTCTTCTGAGGCTCTTCTCTTTGAGCTCCTTCGAGGAGCTTGTGTCTTTTCCCGCACACCAGCGGCCCTGCACTGCCGCTACGCCCGGGCTCCTGGTCGTCGCCACCACCGCGTAGCCACCGTCAAAGCCGAACAAGGTGTTCTCGGTCGAGGGTCCAAGTCCATGCCATAGCCTATAGACTCTAGACACTCGTCCTTGTGCTACAATGCAATTTGAAGGCACCCTCATCGCGTCATCTAAAACATATTGGTATAATTTGGTATATATTGGACCTCACATCAGCATGCCATTTGTCCCGCAGAAAAAAGAACTACGTGCAACAACTTCTAAAAGCGGGTTCCGGAGCACGGGGGGATTTGCAAACATATAGATATGTACACATTATGCATGTATGCTGTATAATACTGATACTGTATAACATAAATTAAATCTATACCACTGTGTTCAGTAAATGATGTTGTTTCCACTCATCGGCTGGGCTGTTCAGATCCTTCGCCCTAGGCTTCGAAGGGAGAGCACGAATGGGAAGAGTGGTGACCTTTTGAGGCGAGTTCCGGGAGTGGTGACGTAAGAACATGTTCATCATGTGGAGAGCTTTTAGCAGAGCATCCTGATCTGCGTGATTTTCGTGTGTCACGGATCTGTATCCAGTGTATTTTGTTTTATTTTGTTCAGAGAGATGTTGAGAGTTGCAGTGTGATATAAGTGTTAGGCTAGCTGACTAGTCTAGCCAGTCGGAATAGTTGATAAACTCGCAAGTTTGTTGCAGGGTGTGGGTTATTGATTACGAAAGCCAGCCTTCGTAGAAGGCGCTAGCGGAGTTGTGTCTGGCGAACGAAGTGAGTAGTTAGGGGGTCTGGGGGGGTGGCCCGAGAAAGGTATACGTCAACTCAGCACATGCTGGGGGAGGAGGGTGCTCCGAGGGAAGGTTTTTTGAGGTTGTGTTGGAGGTGATTTTTGAGGGGTGGTGATGCAAGAAATGCCAAATGCATCATTTGCATCATCTGAATGGAAAGGTGTAGTTAGCACCTTGCAAGGTAGAGAGACCTAGGGTAGCTATAGTGCAGCTACCAGGTATAGTACTTCAAGTTCCCTTTCCGTCAACCGCTTGAGAACCTCTACACACGCACAGCAATCCACAGCCTTGAAGTCTCATTCGTGCTTTGAACTTGTATAGGTGTGTAAGAGGCATAGCAACATACTATTTATACGGACCCAGGGTAGCTACAAGTAGCTACAGTTCTGGTATGGCGCGCAGCTGTGGTTTTCAAGCTAAAGTCAAGGTGGCCTGAGACCAGGGTTTGCTGCCCTAAAACACTCTGTTCAGGCCACCTTGAAAATAAAGGTGTAGTTGGCACCTTGCCAGGTATAGACACCCAGGGTAGCTATGTAGCTGTGGTTTTCAAGCTAAATTCAAGGTGGCCTGAGACCACGGTTTGCTGCCCTAAAACACTCTGTTCAGGCCACCTTGAAAATAAAGGTGTAGTTGGCACCTTGCCAGGTATAGACACCCAGGGTAGCTATGTAGCTGTGGTTTTCAAGCTACATTCAAGGTGGCCTGAGACCACGGTTTGCTGCCCTAAAACACTCTGTTCAGGCCACCTTGAAAATAAAGGTCTTGTAGCTACAATTCTGTTCCCAGGTATGGCGCGCATCAGGCTTCACAGACAGTGGAAATAGCTTCTTCCCGGCTTTGCACTGCGAATCAGCCCCACAAAAGCGCTGGCTTTCGTTTTGCAGTTTCTCAGGTATGTTCTTTATCTCGGGCTATAAAGGCATTTGTTAAGGCTGGTGTATTTGTAGGTGGACCTTGAAATTGATCCAAGAGCTATTGTTGTTGTGGTGGATGGATAGATGTATAAGGAATATGTTTCATGGTCACCACATTTGCAAAACAGGAGCCTTATTAATTAAATAGGCTAGCCCGCTTAAGAAGGTGCTCTCGTGGTGGTGCACCGTTTTGCTTCCAATGGTAGGGGGCATGTCAATGTCGCTTGCTCAGCAATCGTTCGCTTACCCAATACTGTCAGTGGGTCGGCGGTCAGGTTTTGACGGCTTCATGAGGTCAACCTTTGAACCAGGCAAAACCGGATATTGACGAGTGCAAATGTTGTGGAGAATTTGCGTTTTACCCACTGGGAGGCAGTCTATAGCAACACTGATAGAAGCCGAGTCCTATTAATTATTTCCGTGCCAGCCAATGCCACCTGCCTGCATGTAGGCAACACAGCGACTACTGTAGGCTGTACCCGCACCGACCAACCATCCTCCCAACTGATTGCCCGCAGACCAACTGATCTAGTTCAGCGATATTTTGAAGGCACTTGGCAACAAACAGGAAAGCGGACAAAAAACAACACCCAGGTGTCCCAAAACAACGACTTTTTCCCGCAAGTCCGCTGTAGCTCTTCAACAGAAGCTGTGGCTGGTTGATACACAGCACGACAGCACTTGCACCACAACAACCGCAGCAGCGACGACGGCGGTGACAGTGAAATAGTTGTACTCGCATCAACCGCATCGCATCAGGAATGTGTTGTCAAGTCGTACCGTCAGCTGGGATCGCTTTCAGTTGTGACGCTGCTGAAGTTCAATGCAAAACACAGTCAAGAGACAAGGCCCTTGCCATTGAGGAAAGAGTTTGCTTCGTTGCACCTCTGAACTGAAGGATTCCGTTGTCCGTTGCCCCTTGATTCCCGTAGTCCGCCCACAAGTGATTTTGCAAGTGTCACTCTATCAAATGCGCAAGGTATCTAGAAGCTGGCTGGGGTCGAGGCCCAGATTTCCTCTTCCTCCTCCGCGGCTAGAAACACAACAGGTGGTTGGACAAAGCTTTGCCCTTCCTTCTTTCCACGCTGTGTTTTTAGCAGCTGGTTGGGGGGCCTGGGTTTTCTCCATGACCGCAATTTCTTTTGAGCAAAAAAGCATCAGGCACTTTCATCTTTGGCATCGTTCGACATAGTGAACAACAACACCATTGCACACCAACAACGAAGCAAGAATCCATAATTTTTGAAGATTGCTCTCTTGAATATGAGACCTACCTTATGTGGTGCGGCTGCGCTGGACGGGCAACGTAAGGAACGGCAGTTTAACAGTTTAACAGCAGCATTTTTCTGCTCAAGGCATTCATGGCCGCTTCCCACATTGAAGAACCACGAACCTTGTGAAGGCCAGCGGCTGTCTAGCCCCCTCAGCAAACTTCCAGTGCGTGCTGCCGCACTTCTTTCGCTTCCGAAACGACATTGATATTTAACCCCCAATGGCCCGTCAGATGTGTTTCACAATTTTCCTTCAACCATTCAATGACACAAAGCAGTCCGTTCCTTGCGCTGGGTCCAGAGGCACTTTGTCGCCCAAATCAACTCTGAACGTCCAACAAAATCACCCCAAGCATCTTGCCTTCCATCTCTTTCATCGTGCAATCCTCTTCCTTTTCCAAACCACCATCCCAATTAGACCATTGAGTATAGGCATCCACCCTCACCACATAGAGCATCCATTGCCCATTCCTCCTCCATCTCTCATCAAACTTGGGCCAATATGCTAAGCTATCTTTGTTCTCATGGTTCAAACTCTCATGGTTCACACAGAATGTCCATAATCGGGTCATCACCTGCAAACCCTACTAGGAAAAAATTGCAGGCCCTTTCAGAACTTGACCACTGGCTTTGGGTCCGTCGCGTTCAGTCGACTGAACGCCGAACGCTCGCCTTCCGCGCAGTTGCTCGGGCTCACGGCACTTCCCCAACTATGATGCCTGGCAGCTGAGAGCGGGGTGTTTTGTGGGACATTGACATTGGTCTAATCCTTGCGGATGGAGGAACCCTCAAAAAAGTATGGTTCTAAGTTCAAAGTTCTAAACCGGAGTGCATGTGGTGTCTGTGAACTTAGCTTATACTGTATAATAGATAGAATCCTCTGCAGGTAAACCGCACATGTCAATTTTTGTGTTCCAGATGTTTCCAGATGTTGCTATCCAGATGTTTCCAGATACCCCAGGAGGAACGAAAGCCGCATCCAGACTCTGAAGCACACTACGAAAACCGCCTGGTTGCAGTGGTGACTCCGATGTTTTTCAACGGCAGCGAACAACGACTCGGAGTCGAAAAGATTGAAATTCCATGAATTCCCGGCTGGTAGCATGTGTTTTTTTTGTTTAAACACATATTTCAAAACGGATTCCTCCAATGTTTTCCATATAATACAATTGTTCATTCATGTTCATTCAGATGCATATCCAATATAGTGTCAAAAACTTTGATCATCATATATACCTTCACGCAACCTCTGACATAGCTTGCTGCCCTAATTTTGGTTGCAATTTGTGTTGGTTCTTGAGATCACTCCATCCTGGAATAGACATATTTATATAACCACGGCACCAGGGATGCATGGGGTCGGGTAGTGTCACGCTTGTCGTATTTAGTTTACGTTAGACGTCTCCAGCCACCACGTGCTGCGATAAAATGTTTTTAACAATGCCAGACACAACAGCTCATTCTTTCTGCCATTCTTTTATGGCACGTCTGAGTTTGACCGATTTCGAGCGGCTTTAGCAGTACCAACTAGTTTTTGTTGCACCCTCCTTTAAGCAACCACAACGGTAGTAATTCAGGCTCTCAAACAGATGAACTTGAGAATGTCCCTGCATTGAACAGATGTAGCAGGAAATGTTTCTGCAAGGGAGTCCGTCCTGCTTCTTCTTCTCCATATTATGGCTTGATTGCATGCCGCATGACAGTGTTGATGTGTTTTCACCACATGCATGCTCAGTACTCCCCCTCGGAGATTGAACCCCCCTGAAACATGCACACTCACAGGTTTGGATTGCGTGTCCAGTCCGATTGGCTGGGGATTCTAGCATGGTGTTGATCCTATATACATTCCACTTCAATATAGTTGATGTTCTGATACCAATTGAGATATGATGTGATTGTTTTCTTATATATGTATATGAGATGTGTTATTTTACTCATTGTAGTTTGTTTGTGTCATTTGTCTCACTGGTGTCATGGATCATGTTGTTGAAGAACTCCTTGGTCTATCGCATTGATTACTGTTGATTGGCCAAAACAAGAACCTTAAGCCTTCATCAACTGATGATATCGATTTTGTGGAACTAAGCGTGTCGTTATCGAAGGTATATATAGTGATCCCTGCAGGCTAGTACATAACATTTGTACACGTACTTTGCAGCCCTCTTTGAGGTCCGAGAAAAGGAGCGCCACTGCTTGCATGGTAGCGGAGCCCGCCAGGGCTCCTGCTCCTGAACCCCTGTGAAACCGGTGTAAGTCCCGAGTGGCGTCGGTGTGGGCGGCATCCTGTAAATCCACGTGAAATCTCGTGGTGTGGACTCGGCGTAAATCCCTGTGCCGGGTAGCAAGCAGCGCACATGGCCGCGCCGCTGACTCCTCCGCAGGCCTTCGACTTGGCCGCTGCAGCTGCTGATGGCTTCGAGGCGCCTACGTCCCAACCACATCCTCTCCTACCTCAGCCAGTTCCTGGTCCGCGCCTGATCGACACGAAGGCCATCGGAAAGCTCAGAGGATTCAGTGGAAAGGATGAAGATTGGCCAGCTTGGGTGTTCGTTGCACGGGGGTACGTGCACCTGCTCGACCGTGCTTACCGTGGCATGTTGGAAGCCGCTGAGAACGCCGCCTCCCAGAACGAGCTGTCCATGATCGATATGAGTGACACAGCTCAGGAATTGTCGACAGTGCTCT
>CAXIVM010001448.1:346744-371724 GCA_964035705.1 Porites rus | reverse complement strand
TGTACGAGTACTCCCTGAGCAGCTACCTGGGAGTCTTTGACACAGCCTTGAGAGATGCGAAGCCGGACAAAATTGTGGACAACAGATTAAAGAGCCTTGGACACGAATAACATTGAATGACTGTATGAAGTGGACCTTTTGCTGAGCTTTTCACAAGGAACTTGCGAGAGAAGATGACCCAGACTATGTATGACTACACCTGTATGGGAGTTTTCGAGAAGCACAAGCTTCTGTTCAGCTTCCAAATGACATCAATGATCCTGGATGGGGACAACGACCTGGACAAGCGTGAATTCGACTTCTACATGAAAGGCAACCCCTCGCTTGACAGACCAAAAGAGCCAAGTCCACATTCATGGCTGTCTGAGACTGGCTGGAAGGACACTATGAAATTGCAAGAGACTCCGTTGAGCTTTGTTGATTTCGTTGCCACTGATTTACGTCGTCCATCTCTCCAACTTGCAGGACCTTCAGCTTCTGAAAACCTTCGATGACAGCATCAAAGACATTTGTGAGGAGTGATCAGATTCGCACATCTTGCAAGCTTTTCAAAAAGTGCAAAACACTTTGAGGATGTGAAGAGATATGGTGATGAGTGGTGACCTTGTCTAGAGCCTTCAGTTACTAGTTTCTTTTAATATGCGCTTTGGTGGATGTCGGTGATTTAGAGCGATTTGTCAGGTATGCCTGGTATGAGTCTGAGACGCCAGAGTCGATTGACATGCCGTGCGGGTACAAGGACTAGCTTTTCCCAGTGCACGTGGGGATGATGTGTGTTTGTGGACTTTTCGCGCAGTGCCCTCGCCTTCCATCCACCAACACTTCATTGTGGCTTTTGAGATATATCAATGTCGAGGAGAAGGTTGACCTTTTCAAGCAGGTGCTGATTATTCGAAGCATAAGGCACACCATGTTTGGTCTTTGGGGGCGACACAAAGAATGAAGCTGGAGTTGCTTTGACCATGTGAGGCCTGACCGCATGATCACAGCCACTAAAGGGTTTATTGCCTACAAGCTCAGCGACTACTATGTACAGCCACCCTCCTTGGTCTACGACAAGATCTTCGAGAAACTTGACATGAGAAAGATTCTTCAAACGCATTCCAGCTTGATCACCAAAGTTTGTCTAACGGTGATGGATGCCGAGGAAGTCAAGCGAATGGATGCCAATAGTGTTCATTCTCTCTCCTGGTGCAGACCCACAGAGTGCAGGGACCTGAGGATCCTGATTTAGGCAGCGGAGCTGAGAACGATGCTTGGAACACGCCGCCATGCCATTTTTGTTTGAGGATGTGGCGAAGCTGGGTGATCAGCTGGGCTTCACTGGACCGAAGTTCAGGCGCAGAAGTTGTGAACAGAAGAGGATTCCCTTGAACTAGGCTTCACCAGACTCAAATTGTTCTCACCTCTGCATGTTTCTTAGGTTTGTATCCCTCGGACAAGGGATGGGCGGAGTGGCGCAGCAAACCATTGAGACCGGGTACCAGCGTGGTAATTGGGTGCGCAAGCCTTGCATTTTTTGATGTTTGAAAGATGCCAAGCGAACCGAAGAAACTTTTTTGGGCTCCGCATGAAGACGCAAGGTCATGCTGCAGAACTGTCACCTTTTGGCCTCATGGCTCCGCATCCCGGCGGAATCGGACAGCTGAGAATGGCTTTCGAACCACTTTGAAACACTTTGAACATTGTTCAGGCACGTTGGAGAAGATTCTGGAGCAAATGCACAAGCCACACAAGGCTTTCTGTGCATCCTCCTTTGTTCTCTTTCAGCCTCATGTATTGAATCTATCACATCTCAATATAACTTGGCACTTTCCTTCGATCTCGTGAGGACTTCCGGCTTTGGCTCACAACCATGCCGTTTCCACCTCAGCTCCAGAGTGGTGTCGCGATTCCTGTGTGATATGTTGTGGTTGGAGGACGAGTGCATTCCCCATGGGCATCCTGCAGAGATCACTGAAGGCCTTCGCTGCGAACGGCTTTGCTTCAATCCCCAAAAGACAAAGGAAGGCTATACTCGGGGGATGATGTGCGGATGTTGCATAAAGAACACTTAATCCAAGTTCAAGAGAGAAAAAGGTCTTCAGAGTCTTCCGTTTATTCTGTGGACAGGTCGTGACAGAGCCACCTGAAGGACTGAAGTTGAATATCAAGCAGCCGGGAGCTTTGCTTGAAAGCCTGTTAGCCAGCAAACATGTTTTGATCAGAACACATTGTGTTACTTGTCAGTTGGGAACATTAAAGTCACTTGGAAGTAAAGACAGGTCCTATGCAAAGATCTCTGATGCAGATCTCGACGCTTGTCCGGCTCTCTGCCCTTTTCCGCTGCAAACAGACAAGAACGGATGCAACGGATATCACTCTCAGGCTCGGCCAACGACTGTTTTGATTTAGCTCTCGAGGCTCCCACGAGAGCTTCCGGCCATTGATGTATGTTCGGCCTTCTTCCATGCTGTGGTCCAGGAGACTTGTATGGCTTGTGGTCCAGACTGTGCTTCGGTCGAACAGGGGCAGATACACATCTGTCTAATGAGGACCGTCGAAAGTTTGGGCGGATTGGATGGAATGTTGCATACGACTTCAATGAGTCAGACTTCAAGGCCGCAACATTGGTCTTGGTTCGATATGCAATTTAACAGGACCGATCACACTTGTATCCAAGCCCACAAGGCTTCCTCTGGCAAATTCAAACCTCCGAAAGGTTTCGGCACAACTGCTGAACCTGTACTTGCAGAAGAGCCACGACAAGGGAGAGGTTCTCATAGCATAGATTGCCAAAGACCAATTAATGATTTCTGTGTGACATTTGTAGGTCCCTGCCGTGGGAGACACTCCGCTACCTCATTGGCGAAGCCATGTGCCATTCCAAAGCCATGTTTCCTTTCGCAAACAACGGTCGACTCACGGAGGTACGGTGGTCGAGTCACAGACAATTACGACAGGCGCTCCGATGCACACAGGCGCTCCTATCCAGCAAGCTTTTGGCTCTCTGAGGCGTGTGCTTACAACATACTTGGAAGAGTACATGGGTGACTTTCTTTTTGCACGGAGCTTAATGACATGTCTTCCAGCACTTTCCTTGGTGAGCATGTTGAGTTTTCCTGTCTCATTTTGGTTGCGCTGCGAGATTTTCGATGAATTCTGTTCGCCGAGGATGAAAATGTGAAGTTCTACTTTAGCCGTTCGGGCTTTGACTACGATTGTCCCTTGCAGGTGAGACTTAGCAACTCTCGTTGCAGCAACTCCTTTCAATCAAACCAAACATGATTTTATATGTTTACCGCTACTAGTAACAATTGGCATCGCCACTAGTAACAAGGGCATACTACTAGTAGCTAGAAGCTACTAGGAGGACAGGGCATCGCTACTAGGAGTCCTGGCCTTACTACTAGGAGCAAGAAGCTACTAGGAGCAAGGACGCTACTTATGGACCACTTCGACTCGTGCAGGGGGGCGTTTCGTCTTACCAGCAAGTCATTTTAACGCTTCCCATCAATCAGCCTGGGCCTTACAATTTGGCCTAGCTAAGATGGAGAATCGTGGAAGTGGCAAAGCTGCTTCCAAATCAGGTCGCCATCTGTTTTTGGCCTGCATCCAAATGCAGAAATCAACTACTTCATGAACTCTGCAAAGGACGGCTGCCTGAGAGGAAAGCATGTTGGGCAATCGAGTGATCCTTGCTTCAGGAGATCTACTCAGGGTTGATGTCTATGCAGACTGGCGGAGGGCCAGACTCTGGTGGAATGAGCCGCGACGAGTCCTTTCCCCAAACATCATGTGAAGCGGAGCTTGCGATGAGTCCTTGAAGCCACAAGCCCAGGTTGATCAACAAGATGGCCACAGATATTCAAGACAAAATCCCAAAGGATGAGCTGAAATTCTTGAAGGACTTGTCCGACAGTGTTCCAGAAAATCAGTGGCGGAGGCCATCGCTAGCAGGTTGGAGGCCGTCGCTAGTAGGTTGGAGGCCATCGCTACTAGGGTGGAGGCCATTGCTATTAGTGTAGGTTCCTTGTGCTATTAGGGTGCAAAGGGTTGTAGTTGTTGCACTGCAGTGCAACGATATTGGAGGACACAGTCCCATCGCCGCTGGAAGTGGTTCTGATGCAGGCCAGCGAGAAAAGCGAGCAAGGACTAAAGGTTACACTCACGTCCAAGATGGCTACCCTTGACCTTGTAATTATTGGTGTTCAAATTGTTGGGATATTGGGGTACTATGCTACTACATCCAATCGGAGGAAGCGTTGAGAGTTGTGTGTGATTCTGGAGAGCACTGAATTTTTATAGCATGACCAATATAGTCTTAGCAAATGGAAGCAAATGGATGCAAATGGAGAAGCTGCATGGTCCCGCTAGTGAGACAGACATTGTAGGGAGAGTCAGCGTGTTTGATTATGTTTTAGATATTAGAAGCAAGGACGCTACTAGTGGCTCCTGGCCTTACTACTAGGAGCAAGGACGCTAGGGGCAAAGGGCATCGCTACTAGGAGCAAAGGACGCTACTACGGGCGCTCCTCTTTGCCTCAGGAGATCGAGCGATATGAAGCTCTTGTAAAGCGCATGGTGGCGAACCTTGCGGTGCGCCAGCTTTGATTGTGCAGAATTTGAAAAGAGAAAGTGCATTGTATAACGTTGGCAGGATTTGAAGCGTGCAATCAAGGGTGAGATTGGCATGAGCCAGGCCGCCACTCTTAGTAGTATTTTCCAGTTTTTCTAGAGTAGCTTCACATCCGACAACATTGTATTCTTGAGCGATCATTCCGCGAGTGAACACGATCATTTACTTTTACCAAAGCCACATCAACGACGATCTCCGAGATGGGAATTCTTCAAACCGTTGCATCCTGACCTTTGCTCAGGCCCTTGACACACTAGGCGGCTCGATGTTCAATGGGCTTGCGGCCAAGATATCTCTCGAGCTGAGGGTGCAGCATGTGCTTCCTAGTTCTTTAGACAACCCCGGCCATTGATGACACATACAATAATGATGAAATTGTGAAGCCACGAAAGCTAGCTGTTGCTAGCTGGAGTCTGTCTTGCTTTAAGGAGGGTGGGAACCCAGGACCTGAGTGCTAACACCTGATATATCAGGAGTATACCCCCCCTATCAGGAGTATACCCCCCCCCCCTTTTGTCGCTGCTGCTGCTCCTCTGCCCTCGGCCATGACATGTTGCGATTCAAAAGAGCCCCAGCGTTGTTTCTAGCTTTCGCCCCCCCCTGGGCCACAAGTGGAAGTTGCGAGCATGGGAAAGAAACAGCTTTGTAATCAACAGCTGCTGTCCTTTGCTTTGGCGGCTTTTCTCAGCTTGTTTTGTTCATATTGCTTTGGTGCGATGTAGCCTGACATCTTCAGGCTGGTTCCCTCCGCGTGGACAAAGATAGCCCCACAAACAGAGAAGCCGCTGGGCAGCTGGGTGCGGTGTCCAAGCTCGTCACTGCGTTTTTGGTAGGAAGGGAAAACTGAAAAAAAGAACAGGTGCTTGGGCCTGCTTGGGCCTCTTTCATAAGGATGCCCTTTAAAGGGGCCCAGGCACTTGTTTCTAATAGCTTCTTGTTTCTACTAGTAAGGCACCTGTTACTAGTAGCGTGGCACTTGTTACTACTAGCACTTGTCAATCTCGTCAGACTCGCTGCATCGACTTAGATGGATCACTTTGTGCGCCGATACAAGCAGTACTCGGACAGTGGGGGAGGGCTGTGGTGGAAGAGCAGACACACCGCTGGAGCTGCTTTGGTTCACCCTCACATTGCACGAATCATATCGTTGGCCAACATGATATCACATAGATCTTGTGACACCGAGACGAACTTTTGAATCAATGCCTTCACGTTTCCAAGTCTGCTGACTAGCTTGTTTCCTTTTGAGGAGTGGGCTGAGAAGGGAGATCCGGCAGTCTTCTGGTTGAGTGGTTTCCACATCCCTGAGAGTTTGCTCAGTGCTCTGGTGCAGGCCCAGATGTTTGCAAGGTTTCATGTGGTGATGTGCACAGTGATGTGCTGGTTTGCTGCGTCCTCCTTGCTTGTGATTGATTTCAAGTTTCCTCAAGTCTTGAGCAGGCATCTTGCAGGCGTCGTGGATGGGCTCTTGACAAATCAACTCTCTACACAAAGGCCAGCGGCAGCCAATGCCATTCAACTGTTGAACGTTCAAAGTAATTATTATTGAATTCTTAATCTTTAAACATTATAAATACATCCTTTTCTTTAGCTTTAGATATTTCATGTCTTTTTATCTCTTTCTTTAGACCTTTTTTCTTAAAAGCGGCCAAAGGCGGCCAATACCATGCAACTGTTGAATGTTCAAATTTGGCGGCGCTGCGGAGGTCACATCTTACACCGAGCGAAGCCAAGTCCCGGAGAAGCTCATGGATGGGACCTATGTTGAGGGTTTGTGCGCCTTCTTTGATAACGCACAGGCCTTCCCGATGCGATCCTTCCTGCAGGTATCTGGAAGGAGCAAGATGGGATATGGAGGTGCTGCTACAGGGTGCTACTTTCGCATCCTCACAAGGGCCATTGCATTTTTGCATCTGCCTCTTGGAAGTGCACAAGTGATATTGCATGACAGGTTGGCTGCCTTGCTCGTCAACTGCCAAAACAGACATGTCCTTAGAGGGAAAATATGGGTCTTCAGATACATCAGACTCATTGAGTCTTAAAAGATGATGGCGCCAAAGTCACAAAGTGACCTTATTGTTTTCTCAGGCTTATTCAGCTGATGCCCTTCATTGAGGTCATTCCAGTAGAGGCTTGAAATGAAGATATATACACAAATGCTCATCAACCTTTGCCTTTTAAACCTTTGCATGTATATTGCAGAAGCACACATGCGCAGAAGAAGTATCTATACCCGAAAACGGTAATCAGGATCCTACAAATCAGCGGATGTTCTTTTTTTAATTGATCTATTCTTCTGGTTTTAGGCCAATCGACTCAAATTGAGGGACGAGCTGCCTACGCCAGTCTGTGAACTTAGAAGGGTTGCAGGGAATTCAGTCTCGCTTTATTTTGTTTCCAAGCACATGGCGGAGTTTTCTCGCGAGACGTTTTGCTTCCTGGACGCCTACAGACTGTCTCAATGTGTTCAAAATGAATGACTCAGTCCAAGCATAGCCGAGCAAGAAAAGAATTACTTAGCGAAGATGTAGCTTTCATTTCATAGAGAACATTCAGATGTGATTTTCACTGCCTTCAGCGTAATCGTTTTCAACCCGAAAATCAATGTCCCAATTCCGGCTTCCGCAGCAATGGAAGATGAGAGTGCACTGCCATCTTCACCAGAGCGAACGGTGGCTGCCTTTGATGTGGAGGCTCACCTTTCTCCACATGTGACTGTCTCTCCTGTTGACACCGGGAGGACGACAACTCAACCCGCGGATGCTATTGGCTATTCATAGATTTGGTGCATGCAGCTGCCTTAGCGCTTCAGCTCCTTCCCATGTCCTTCCCTTCCCTCATGAGAGAGTATCACCCAAGGTCCTTCTGCCATTTCTGCTTCTAACAGAGCATGGGGCGAGGCGGAACACTGGGGCTGTTGTAATAGTCGCACATGAATGAAGTTGATTACCCAGCCAGTGAGAAAGCCAGTAGAGAGACGAGCTTCATTTGTCAGGAGACGCAGCCAAGGATCCCATCCATTCTTCAACAGAATGGTGGAACGCTTGCGTAACGTGCGACCAGTGAGACTTGGCAGCGTTCTCGTTTCTGTCTCGTAGAATCACAGCAGCTCTTAAACAAATTACATACGTACACATACATAGTTCTAAGTGTAGATGCACAACAGCAAGTGCGCAAGCAGGTCAGACGGTTAGACTGCAGTCTGGCTGGCTCCCCTTGACATGCTATATGTGCCATCGGAACCTTCGTACATTAAAAATACTCTTTGATATTATTTGCTCACTCCTGCTGGTACTTAACTACTCATTCAAAATGCATCCACTAGCAGCTGATTTAGCCACATGTAATGGTGATAATATAGTGGGGTCGATGTTTCCTCACGTTCTCATGTTTAGAAGAAGGCATGACAGACTTGAGCAGAAGCAACAGAGAACACCTTGTGAATAAAATAACATCCTGATAAAATAGCAAGGGGGGTCAAGCTCAATTACCCCAAAAACAGAACCCATTAGGACAGGATGTAGCAGTTTTGGTGATGAGGCGATAACGAGTGACCAGTGACACGGAAGTGGTAAGTAAGCTGTAAGCTCAAATGGATCTGGGAGGCTGACCATATTTGTACGCATATGATATATCCATGGTACAATCAGCTTCACAAAGCCGGAAGTGAGGCTGCCACGTGCTCCGAACATTTCCAAGTTCTTTCTGATGTTGCTCCTCTTTGTGCTGCTAATCAACGCGGGAGTGGCCTTTTACTCAATATGACAAATTGATTCAAAGTGGCATGTCTAATGCAGTTCAGTTGAACAGACTGAGGTCTACATGTTTTTGTCCATATCATCTATGACCCAGTTCATGCAGATGGGCGAGGACCGCCGCGATGATTCTCTTCAAGAGACCCCTCTTATGTATGAGTAACCTTCCTTTGTTGATTGGCAGCTTCCTCGAGTCTTGCACAGGGCTTTTCTTCTTTTGAGGCAGCCTATTTTCTTGCGGCTAGCAATCTCATTGTGCGTAAAGACATTGGTTGATAATGGTTGATATTTCTGGACCGCCAGATATGCCTTTGCATCGGAGCAATCCGAGTGAGGATGGCCGGCGCAGAAACATAACATTGAAGCCAAGAATCGGCGAGCATTGGAGCAATGCCACGATGGGCAGCTTGGCTTCATGTGTGTCCAAGATGTCCAGACCTGCAAGATCCTTGACTTGCCCTGTCATATGGGTTTGAAACCTGGCCCAACTGCAAGGGGGAATGGGGACCAAGGCAAATACATTCTGCAGATCATCATTATAAACTACCTTTGCTGGCAAGTTCTGGTGACATGATGCAGAGTCAGTTTACTTTCAATCAACGAGCAATAGAGAATTGGTGAGTGACACAAGGCAAATGTGCATGTTTCCTATTGTTCAGTTTTGCTTGCAACCTCTTGTTGGACACAAGGAACACGACCCGAAGATTGCAAAGATGCGCCTGCAGGATCCTCTACACTTGAACAAACCTGGCCTCATTCATGGACTTAGACACTTTGATTTTCTTAAAACAAAACTAGGCAAGGTAGCTACCCGCCGGTTCTGGTTGCTTTTTCAATACACAGCGTGAGAAGAAGTTGCAGCCCCAAACGGAGGGCACGCCGAGCTCGCAACTCAGGAAAGCTTGCTTCCTGCCTATTCTGCTACCCGTATAAGGACTGATGGACCATGATGGACCTTAGCACTTCTTTAGACAGCAATGTGCTCAACTCTTGATGTGAGGAGATATGGTTGTCCACACAATTTATCGACCACATGCTTTTGACGCTCACGGGCTTTCCATACGCCATTGTGCAGCCCATGCTTGCTTGCATCCACATTGAACTTCGAGACAACGGAATTGACACTTTCCAGAGTTCTGCTCCACAGTTGCATGCTGCCCCCGAAGTACGGGGCAGATAAATCTGCCAGCTGTACAGCTTGGTGAATCACCGATATATATATATATATATGTATACAATATATATATATAAATATCAAGATATGCTTGGTTTCCTGTAGATGCATGATAATACTGGGCTCTATAGGGGGTGTTGCCGGTTTCCCAAAGCAACCCAGAGGTCAAATGAGTGGCGGAGACGAGGTTTGTCGGGAAATATTAACACTAGAAGCCTAGAGTCTGCAGAGTAAGTTGACAAATTTTGCAGCTCAAACTTCCACATCAAAAACAGCTGTTCGTGCTTTAACTCATCCGTTCCATAATTTTAAGGAAGGTTGGGGTGAGATTCTTGACCTTGTTGCAGTTGTGATTTCCGATTTTCTTGGAACGCTGACGGTGTTTCAGTTGAATATTTACTGTAAAGCGACTCCGGGGAAATCCTACAATATGAAGATGTGGGAATCAATTATTTGAGACACAGAATTGGTTGAGATGAACCTTACGGTTGTGAGCCAGCACGGGCAGTAATTAATTAAGGGAGCACTGAATGAATAAACAAGCCAGGACGAAGGCATAGAATATAACTCTGGGGTTCCCTATTCTCCGAATCTTTTTTGTTCCATCCCCTTGGCCCGTGCCTCTTCGTACCACACATGAGCTAGAATCATTTGGAAAGTCAGGAACTGCAAGGAGCGCTCCAGGGCGATTGGTTGATGCTGCTCTCTGGTGCACTGGGTCTCTACTCAGGATTGTGCACATGCTTGGCTGTCACATCTAGTCATCGAAAGCCTGTGCATGTCAAGCTTCATGCAGCCCTCAGCTTTGAACGAGAGATTGGTCGAAACTTGAGAACTGGGGAAGTCGCAACAAATTCACTTGTGCAATCTGAGAGCATTTTTTCCAGACCGGTTGTATCGTAAAAGCTGCAACATGTGTTTCAGTGAGCTATGTTTCAGACCCCTTGGTGGAGGCTGGCTGTTTGCTTGTTTCTTGGTCATTTTGTTAACCATATTTTGGCCAGGATTCTTGATGGTTGGGTTTCTCTGTGTGACCTTGGGAAACGGTGTGCTGCCACGTTCTGGATATTCCTATGTATTTCAACTATCAACCTTTGCACTGGCAATCTTGATGGCCTTGGAGTTCCTGGTCCAGCAGCAAGCCCGGCAACGCTATTCGCAGTTCCACCTCAAGGATGGAATGGGCAACACGACACCGGCTTCAAGACAAGGACATAGGACATAACAAAACTGTTTATCAGAGGGCTGGTAGAGTTTGGCAAGTACATGGCAGTTTGACATATTTGGAGCTTGAACTTGGGTTCCAGCCAACATCAGTTAACATTGCTTTGCTTTGTCAGTACACATCGGCCTGAAGCAGGCGGATGTGGGCGTCATTTGGTACTACAATGCAACCCGTGTGTTCATGTCTGCATCCCAGCAACTCCTCCTCAATTGAGCACATTGAGCCTGTTCAATTTGTGTTGCAAAGTTTTGAGATACTAGCACGTGCTCCATAGTTTGAATTGCTTGGCGCTTCTGCATGCCGGTGTTGAGCACCTTAACACTTTTGATTACTGTAACTCAATGTTGAGAAAATGAACCTGTATGCAGCCGCTTAGTGAACCATCCCCAGGCTGTTCGCAACTCATAGCCTCTGCATGCTTTGTGCTATGCACTTGGGGCATGCGCAGCATTTTCAAAAATGTCCAGACTTACCATGGAGCGTGGCATGCAAAGAGGCTGGCACCACAAGCCAGTAGTAGGTGAAGTAGAAGTCAAGAAGAATTAAGAAGCAATATTTGTGAGAGCTACCTCATGAAATCCAATGGAATTAATTTCTCAAATGTTCTATTCCTTGAGTCTTTAAGCTTCAGTGCCTTGCCAGTTTTTTGTCAGGCTTTAAGTTGGTGTCTTTTCATGGTAATCGTGACTTCCGCGGGATATTGTGAACGCGTTGGGCATCTTTGGCCTCTTTGTGAATCCGAGAAGTCTCACGGCGCAATGCCAAACGCTTGGAACTTGGGACTGTAAACGACGCTTTGGTTGAACGATGGGATGAACAAACATGTCTTTTGTTCCACAGTCAAGGTTCATGATTGGTGCAATCTGGGAATGCAGCCTCTTTGGACTCCACATTGTCCTTGGCATTACTTTTCTGGCCTGTGGACTGCAGCACTCAACAGACTCTTGGTATGCATAGAGAAGTCTACTTATACACTGTTCATCATCGCAACATTAGAATCATGCGGCTCAGGGATTGATAATATCAATATTGTTTGGGGTATCCGATATCAATCTACTGTAGCACTATTTTGTAGTTGCAATGACATGCAATAACAATCGTATCATCATTCTCTCCAAGATGTCAACAGCCTGTTGGCCGAGAGGCACTGCATGCTGCAAAAGCTTCTCTGTGTTGTTGGTTGACATGAGTATAGCCGTTGACAATGGCTAATGGCTTGGAACGTTCCTATCATCCTCACGTCAAGATGACCATGCCTTTTTCTCTTGGCAAGCTACTTGACAAGCTACTTGCAGAGCTTTACAGGAAGCCCTTCTGCTTGGTTTCCACTTGGGACATGGTGCAAAGTGCACCACTATTGGGCTTGAACACAGTTCTTGCCATATCCTTTGTCATGATATGATTATGTTAGAACGAGCCGTACAAGTTTCGATCGACTTTGTGCCACGTCAGTCGCCAAAACTGGACCTGAGGAAGTCATACAACTGGCAACACATGCAGACTGGAAACTGGTGCCTGCTGCCATGAAGCCAGACACAAGAAGACCGGACGAGAAAAGGGTGAAGAGATCTTAGAGGTCTGTAGAGGTCTAGGACTCGTCTGGGAACATATTGTTTTTTTCCCCAAACAGTTTACTGTTGGGGTTCTATCTTAGAAAGAACAGAGCTGGCCACACTCACTGGCCGCGCCCCTGATCTCTGTGGCTGGGCCCTCTGGCTGGGCTCTGTGGCTGGGCCTTGTCCTCCTCTTGGCCGCGCCCCTGAACTCTGTCAACTCTGTGGCTGGGCTCTGTGGCTGGCCTTGTCCTCTTCTTGTCCTCCTCTTGGCCGCGCCCCTGAACTCTGTCAACTTTGTGGCTGTGGCTGGGCCTTGTCCTCCTCTTGTCCTCCTCTTGGCCGCGCCCCTGAACTCTGTCAACTCTGTGGCTGGGCTCTGTGGCTGGGCTTTGTGGCTGTTCTCTGTGGCTGGGCCTTGTCCTCCTCTTGTCCTCCTCTTGGCCGCGCCCCTGAACTCTGTCAACTCTGTGGCTGGGCTCTGTGGCTGGTCCTCTTGTCCTCCTCTTGGCCGCGCCCCTGAACTCTGTGGCTGGGCCCTCTGGCTGGGCTCTGTGGCTGGGCCTTGTCCTCCTCTTGTCCTCCTCTTGGCCGCGCGCCCCTGAACTCTGTCAACTCTGTGGCTGGGCTCTGTGGCTTGGCCGCGCCCCTGAACTCTGTCAACTCTGTGGCTGGGCTCTGTGGCTGGGCTCTGTGGCTGGGCCTTGTCCTCCTCTTGTCCTCCTCTTGGCCGCGCCCCTGAACTCTGTCAACTGTGTGGCTGGGCTGTGTGGCTGGGCCTTGTCCTCCTCTTGGCCGCGCCCCTGAACTCTGTCAACTCTGTGGCTGGGCTTTGTGGCTGGGCTCTGTGTCCAGGCCTTGTCCTCCTGAACTCTGTCAACTCTGAGAAAGAAACGAAAGAAAGAAAGAACGAACGAACGAAAGAAAGAAAGAAAGACAGCAGGGCGCGCGCGCGCCGTGTGCTTTGGACGGCGCGCTCTGGCGCGCGCTGAAATACGCCCCAGAAAGGCGCGCTCAGGGCGCGCTCTGCAGAGAGAAAGACAGAGAAAGAGAAACTTAAAGAGAACGTGTGAGAGAGAGAGAGAGAAAGAGAGAGAGAGAGAGAGAAAGAGAGAGAGAGAGAGAGGTAGAAAGAGCAGGGCGAGCGCCGCGCGCGCGCACGCGCTCGCGCGCGCTCGTGTGCTATGGACGGCTTACTGGGCTCTTGTCCTCCTCTTGTCCTCTGCGCTGGGCTCTGTAGCTGGGCCTTGTCCTCCTCTTGTCCTTGTCTTGGCCGCGCCCCTGATCTCTGTGGCTGGGCTCTGTGGCCCGGCTCTGTGTCCGGGTCTTGTCCTCCTCTTGTCCTTGTCTTGGCCGCGCCCCTGAACTCTGTGGCTGGTCTCTGTGGCCCGGCTTACTGGAGAGAAGTGTGGCTGAACAAATAGCGGTGTCAATGCCGACAAAAATCCATTGATGAAGCAGTTTGCTCTTGGGGTGAAAGTGGGGCGTACCAAGAAATCGATGTTTGACTAATATTGGTCTAAACGAATCGTTTTGAAACTGTTTGGGGTCTATGCTGGTATATTTTCCCAAACAGGTTACTGTTGGGGTTCTCTCTTGAGGAAAAAAGAAGCTGGCCGCAGTCTCTGACCGCGCCGGTGAACGCTGTGTCCGGGTGTTGTCCTCCTGTTGTCCTCTCCTTGTCCTTCTTCCAGCTGAGCACGGCTGCTAGCCCGTCTCTAGTCCTTGTCTTTTGTTGTATTCTTGTTGTCCTCTCCGTGCCCTCTTCTTGTCCTCTTCTTGTCCTCCTGTTGTCCCCTTGTTGTCCTTCTGCTGGTGTCCAGATCACAGAATGCGCGCGAAGCACCGGCCCCAAAGGGTCCAATGCGAGAAAGCAAGTGCACACGCGCAAGGGTTGTGTGGCACGCAGGGGGAAAGCGCCAGCCGTCAAGCGCGAAGACCGCAGTACCGCAGCATGGCCACGTGGCAGCCACGCTACAAAGCAGAGGCACTAGAAAGACAACTGACAACTCCAGAAAGCAACCCCAGAAGCCGATGTCCTCTCCTTGTCCTCCTGTTGTCCTCCTGTTGTCCTCATATTGCGGGGTTCTTTGGGTAGGAAACAAGAAGCTGGCCGCAGTGTCAGGCCACGCCGGCGAGCCCTGTCCGGATGTCCTCCTCTCTCCTCTTGTCACAATCTTTTTTGGTCCTGTCCTCCTGTCTTCTTCTATTGCCTTCTTGTTGTCCGTCTTCAGGTGTTCATTGGCCGCGGCTGCCAGCCTATCTCCGGTCGTACCGTTCCATTACACCATGAGTATTATGAATAATGAAGTTATAGGATGCTGCTATAGGATGCTATAGGCCGGAAACATTTGTCTTCCGTAGTTTGGCTTCACATGTGGATGTCCTCTTTCAAGCTTGGAGGGCAAACGCATCATCCCGAATAGTCAGCCACTCACTCCACAGGACATGCACCCTTAAAATTTGGCTACCCACCTTGGCGATGTTGATACTTTTCGATCGACCGCACCTTGCACGAGGTGTGTAGCCTATTCCAAGAAGCTTTCACCAGATTCACAGTGAGATTGAATGACCCAAGTGCCAGCCAGGGTTCGTAGGACTCAAGATTTGGATCCATTCCATGTTTGGCAGAAGTTTGGTCGCCAGGAAGCTTTTCGATCTAGACTCCTTCATGATTTTGGTGACTTTCATTGCGGCCTCTGGACATTCGCTTGTCGAAATCTATGACTTGTATGTGACCTTGCAGCTGAAATTTCTCTTCAATCTTTTGGACTCTGTTGAACACATGCAATGATTCTGTGTGCATTTGGGCCCTGTTGATGTATGCACTTACATGATGAACCCCAGGCAGAGAGGTTGTACACACAGTGGATGCTGCAGATTCTCCACTCGGCTTTCAACTTGGGAATTGCGGTTTTTACCTTTGCATGTTGGAAGCAGCCGCCCTTGCGTGGGTGGACTCGGCGTTGCTTGTGGCCTCCCAGCCATACATTGCAGACATTTCTAAACAAAGGAAGATGCTTGTTGTTCTGCTTTGTTTGATTCGCATGGACCACAATAAACATCACTCCGTCGCTCGACTCTTGAGATTTCAAGGCTAATTCTGGCAGTCGTTGCAGAAGACTTCCTCCACTTTCAGCTGGTTGAGGACTGCGAATTTGCGTCGGCAATGCCAGGCGAAGTTGCAAAAGTTCCCTTCACTCTTGCGAGTTGCCCAGAGTTCCGGAAAGTTGAGGCTGCTGTTCCTTTCCTTCGCCACATGATGTGAATGCAGAGGGAGGACTGTTACTGAGGAAATGTCATTTTGGGCCGATCCTGGTGTTCTGCAAAAGCATGGCAGAGAGTGCGTGCATCGTAGCACAAATTAGCATAGGGGGCAAGAAAGCAGGACATACCCTTTGGAAAATGTGTGCTTTGGACCATCGCTGTGCATACCAGAATCCTGCTTCAAGTTTCGATCCTTGGTCAGAATCCTTCAACTAGGGGCTCCTGGCCTTACTACTAGGAGCAAGGACGCTACTAATAGGGGCTCCTGGCCATACTACTAGGAGCAAGGACGCTACTGGGGGCTCCTGGCATTACTACTAGGAACAAGGACGCTACTAGGAGCAAAGGGCATCGCTACTAGGAGCAAAATTTGATGAAGGCTTGCTGGTCCGGTCGAAACCGACGCTGAGGACAACCACTCCTATTTCTGCAAACTTTCGGAAGAGTTCTTTCACCATGGCCATGGGCACCAGAGCCATGGGAGCCATGGTCACGAGAGCGAAAGTGAAGCGCATGGAGAAGCACATCAGTCACAGTCTGACACGCATGGTCTTTGGGTGTTTTGCCTGACTGGAAAGTTTTGTCTCACCAGTCTATTACTGTACTAATCTGTACTACATGCTACATACAATACTGATGCTCAAGCCTGAATACTGTTGGCCCTCTGAACAGCAAACAAGGCAGATCAGAGGGGTGCCGTTTTGCCGATCAGAGCAAGTTGCACCGAGCTGAAAAGACGTTGGTTGGCTTTTCCAGATGAAGCTTGGCTGAGCCACGCAGAGTTAAGGATACCAAACAGCTGGCTACTTGCTGTGCGGGTTCTTTGTCTCCACAAGTTTGTGCCCTTGTGCCAAGGAGTTAAAAATTGAAGAGAGCAGTATCTTGGATAAAGCAATTAGGATTACTGTAATTTGTATTGCCCTTCTTGTTTGGCCGTGCTTTTCGTCAGAATCGGACAATTGCAGCCAGAACTTTCTTTGGTGGTTTATTTCGTTCAGGTGAGCACGAAGAGTCTTTCTCAGCAGTCTTCAAGCAGTTGAAACTCATCGGGAATGCGGGCAACATTGAGTTTAAATTTGCGGTCATTGGCATTCTCTTGAAGGTCGAATCCAAAAGCTCATTCTCATTCTCATTCTCACGCATTGAGATGTCATTGTTATCTCAGTTATCTCACTGTGGCTCTAGATGGCCAGAAATTTATCTTGGGAGTACATCATGCAGTTGCGAAGGAGTCAGGAATAGCATGTTTCGAGTTTAGACTGATGAAGGTGATCCTCTTTGTGGAGCATCCCAACAGCGATCGGATCCTGGAATTAAGACGCCAGGTCCTGAGATCTTGATTTGTTTACAATTTTACTGCAGTAGGATGTCATTTGCTGTTTCTGTATTGCCATGCCTTGGCTGTAGCCGAGACCAATCAACTGGGCATTGATGAACAGTTCCATCCGCTAGCATGTACAAAATCTGGCAGTTTCATGCCACTTTGCTTGGCAGAAGAGCTGCCAAATGCAGAGTTCCTTCTCCAACAAGGTCTTCCCCTTTTTGTGGAGGACTTGAGTTGGCAAAGAGGAAGGCTTGAACACTTTGGTTTGTATGCTTGGAAATCTTGGAGTCACTAAGTCTGTTTTCACACACTAACACGTGCACTGGAGCAGTTCTGCACACATTGCCAGACAGTTGCTGATAGAGGGAATTCAGGTTTAGGACACGCCCCTCTGTGACCATGTCCATGTCTGCGTCCTGAAAGCGCACTCCATGATCAGCCAAGGTGTACATTACGCAACTGCGGCGAAATGCAATGGGAGTAGGTCTGGTCTTCGAGGCAAATCTTCACTCCAAGGAGCTGCGGAGATGTTCGTCCGAATTCAAACGCTGCAAAGCCAGCTAGAAACAGCGCTTCAGCATTCTGCACATCAGGTTTCCAGGACAGAGCACTATTACATACTTGTGCTACATGCCGATGCATTCTGCATTATCTGTTTTCCTCGTGAAGGAGCATCCCAGCATTTGGGTGTTGCAGGGCGTGGCCATGATGCTGAATGACGACTCCTAAGCCCAGAGCATAGTTGAGCGCTCCAGAAATTTCTTGGTCGAGATTTTCAGATTTGTTTCTGTGTGGCCACTTCAGGTGCTGCCCTGACGGCTAGCAATGTCAAACTCGAACAGCCGACTCTTACAACAATAGCTTCAATGCATTTCTTGCTTAACAGCGCCACTTGAACAGCTTTGCGAGATATTGCGGGGATAGGCCCACGTTACATGTTGCAAAACAAACATGCATGCTTGCCTGCGCACGCCAATGAATTGTTACTCAAGCCTGAAACTGGCTTGTTTGCGGATGCAGCGCGGATGGTGGCAGTCCCACGTTGAGATCGACGTCTCACCAGGGAGCAGAAACTCATTATACGTCCTTCTCCAAGATTTGCAGTCGCTGGAGGGCAGTTGTTTGAATAGAAGTTTGCAGAGCTGCCCTGAGTGAATGGAGCCTGTCTCACGTGTAGCTGCCATTGTTTCCGCAGCTATGGAGATTTAGCCGGGCCATGCAGAGCCATGCCATGCAGAGTGCAAGGATGAAACTATGACACTGCCCCCGCTCTGTGTGGTAAAGCCGGCGGAGCGATGCATGACCGCATTGATGACTGGTGCGCAGAGAAACAAGCATCTCCTGGCAATTGAAGGTGACGGAAGCATGCATTTTGAGTCCTGTCTTGTGATGTTAAGCACCATGAATACAGCTGCAGCAATAGCAATACTGCCGCCCTGACCTACAATTCAAGCCGGAGGAATATCGAGCTTCTTTCATTGGATCCAAGGATGTGAGTGAAATTGAGCCTCATTGGATCTCTATTGATTTCACCTTATCTACATTTTTCAACACAGTAGTCACTCAGTAGTCTATCTCACAGAACGCCACCTCAGCCGATGCAGTTCATCAAAGACCTAATTTCTCCGATCAGCAAGGTTGTCGCCGCTTGCGTCTTCTCTTGATCCGCAATCTCGTCCCAGCTTGGGGGGGTGGATAACATGATTGATATCGGGGCAACCCAGACGAAGTTGTCCATGCTGATTACCAGTTCAACTTTGCGCGACGAAGCTGTTTCTGTTACTCTCTCCAGACTGTCATGATGTCTATTCTCACCTCGTCTACCAACAGTGTCAAGTCAGTTCGTTGGATAAAGGATATTGGCATATATTGGCCATTGGCCTGGCGGCACCACCAATTTTTGGACATTCGCTCTCGACGGTTTCGCCACGTTTTGCCACATGTCTGCCATGTCCGGGTCTTCGTCCGAACAGCGCTCAGAGCAGTGCCTGTCCACAGAAAACCCACCTTGCCTTGCACCTGAAGTGGGGCTGTCAACAAGAGTGCCTTGGTTGAAAAGCATATAGTTAAACAAACAGAAAGAAAGAAAAACGGACAACAGGGAGCATCATATATAGTAATGGGTGCAACAGAAGGAAAGAAACGATCAGAACGGGTGGAAGATTGGAAGAACCTCCTGTTGAAACCCAGCTCATCCCAGCTCTATTAGCACTCTGCCCTTGAAATGCACACGTTGTCCTTGTGAGCTCTCAGGCTGCAATAACGACATTGACGCAAAATGTGCTGGGATCCGGGGTACTGGCTCTTCCATATGCGATGTGCACAGCTGGAGGACTTGGAGGCTTAGCACGTCTTTTTTCGTCGATCGCCACTCGCCACTTGTCACGTAATTCACTTGACTCACTTGATCAGGCTTGACATTGCTAGTATTTGTCTACCTTCTCTCCATCTTCACCATGTCAGTCTTGGTGCTTCTGAGCAACACCTTGGGGACCTTCAGTGGATGGCCTAGTTCAGAAATTGTTTGGAGAAGGTGCCTTTGTTGCTTCCTCCAGGGCGCGCTCGTAGTGCTTATTTTGGAGGTTGCTCAGGTTACTACGGAGCTGCCCGCCAGACAGCTGGACAAAAAACCGCGTTGTGGGCCGAGCAGCTTGCCTGACATCGAACTGCTTCTTTTGACTTCTAGGTTGGAAGCAACATATCCATCGCTACTAGGATGTGTTGTTTTGAACAAAGTTGGGATGTTGCTTTTGTACTGTGATAGTCATGGCATGTCATAGCATAGCAAGATCTGATCTCAGGATATGGGTCTTGTGCACCAACATCGGTTTGTGTATCAGTGACTGGCCTGCAAGTCCTTAGACCAGCAACTTTTGTAGTCTAAGAGCCACCAGTCTACACAGCTTTTGGTTGGTGGAAGGCGAGGGATTCTAGAACTTTGCTTGGTGCCTTTGGAGGCTACGTCATCGTTCTTGGGGACTTTTCCTTTGCACTCGCAGAAAAATTTGGCTGGGCCCATTGGCTGTCCAAGCAAAAGTGCATGGCTGCGTTGGTGGTCTTCATTTGTTGGCCTTTGTCATGCGCTCCAACCCTCGGGTTCCTCAGGTGGGGAACTCTTGTCGCGACTGAAGGTTCAGAGTTTCAGACTATATAGAGCACAAATTGCTGTTCCTCTGGTAGTGTTGGACTACATCGGATGAGGCATGAAAGTACAAGTGGGGTGTTTTGTGGTATTGTGAACCATGCCTTGCTGATTTACACCGTTCCAGATGGATGAGCTCTTTGGGACTGGCGAGTGTCTTATTCTGCGCTCTAGTCTCGGCGGTGCGCTACTGGGATGGATCTTACTTCGATGCCTCAGGCTTGACGATCTCATGCAAGATTGAACTGCATCGTCATGATAAGTGGTTAAGGAATCCAACATCGAGCCAGTGAAAGGATACTAAGGGAAGACATTGAGACTAGTGACTAGATTTGATGGATGCTATCAGTCTCCTTTGATTGGCCCTGGAGCACAGTACTTCTCCAGGTCCTCCGCACCTCTCCAGCTTTGAGCCAAGTACCTTTGGGCATTGCTTCCCGATACTTGTTGGCCGCTCTTCTGCCTAAAGACTCCAGCTGCTTGGGGTTGGCGGACAGATGACTTTTGCTTTTCCACCAATGGACCAATGACTATATACCTAAAGACTGAAATCATGGCCCTCGGTCCTCGACCATAGATGAAAAGAATCACTATGCATCATGAGTCCTTGTTTTCTATCTTTGCTCTGACGAGCCAAGGTGCTTTTGGAGCTCATACCAATATTCCCCTTCTGTACAAAGAGGTTGCTCCTGGTGCCAAGACCCCGAACTGGGGTAGAACTCAGGCAGGCAAAGTATTCATTTGGATTGAGGTGAAAGTGTGTACAGTAGAGCAGAAGAACAAATTATGGCTGTTGCACAACCAAGACGTGGACAATGAGGGCTGGATATGCCCTGAGAGAAATTGGATGCACGTGTTTGGTACAGGCGGGACAAGAAGACTTTCGGAAGATGATGAAGGTTGGCTGCTGGAAATCGGAAGTTTCTTGATCCTGTGTGAAGGTGGAACCATCCATTGCAAGTCTGCTCCGTATGTTTCAAGGTCATCACTTGGTCTCTGACCATTGCTTGTATAGTTTATGGCTGTCACGGGCTCAGAGACTGGTAGCGGGAGAGGAAGAAGAAGAGCTACGATTCAAATGAATCTTGTAAGTCATGCTGCAATCCTGTTAGTCCTGTTATGTTCGGAATTGTTCAGGGGTCGGCATGATAGTGTATGCTACTTTTGGCTTGTACCTCAGACCTTGGACAGTGCAAATTTGAACCAGCCAGCCATCGCTACTAGGTTGGAGGCCATCGCTAGTAGGTTGGAGGCCATCCCTAGTAGGTTGGAGGCCATTGCTTTGTTCCTTAGGATCCGAGACGAAGAGCGACTTTTCAGAAAACTTTCGGTCTGATGACCAGCTTCTTGTGGGGCTCTTATGGATCCAGGCACTTGATGTGACCACGGGATTTTGTTCACCAACCCCGTTTGTGCAACTAGATGAGTTGCTGATGTTCACAATTCTCTGGAGACTACAACAGTTCAAGCTGCGCAGTGACTTCTCAGATTTTTGCGGCCTGCACAAGTTGCCTGAGGTGGTGCTTCGCCTGACCATGACATGCGCGTTTGCCGGCCAAGTCTCCGTGTTTACGTCACTACTGCTTTCACAAGGTGTGCAGATTGCAATTATTGTAACCACCTACTTCTTCCCACAATTAAGTGGAATCAAGCGTTGTTTGTGACCTCCAAAACAAAATTTTCATGACATGTTATTTTAGATCGTTTTAAGCTGGAGATCTTGCCTGTGAGATCAGCGATAAAGAAAGAACTATATATCTACAGCAGGTACAGTATTTTCAGATTTCACTTATTCAAGAAAATGGACCAAGCACGTTGGTAGCTCCTGCTTTGGCACATTTGTACATTTTGAAGACACCGAGTTCTAATCATCTAATCCAATGAGTGACGATCATTGATTGATTGCTTGGTTGGTTGATTGGTTTTTTGATTGATTGATCGATCGATTGATCGATGGATTGATTGGTTGATTGATTGATTGACTGACTGACTGACTGACTGACTGACGGACTCTGATTGATTACTTGATTGATGATGATTATTATTATTATGATGATGGTGGTGGTGATGATGATGTCTTTGATCCGTGTTCAGTTCCTTTCTGTATTCGTGTCTTTCAAAACTGTCTCAAGTGCACCTAGGATATGCAGTTCTTTTGCCTTAATGATGATGTCCGCGAGGCCGGGAGTGTCAGATTGCACATGCGTGCGCTCACTTTGTTTGCACATGTGTTTTTCAGTGATTCACGTTCAGTTGCTGCAGCAAGACAATTATTGTTTCAAGGGATCATTTGTTTGATGAAAAAAGGGTGTATGACGAGCTTCAATTTGCTGCTGATCAGCTGCGCTCTACTCTTCTTCTTTTGATCCACTTTGCATTTATCAGGGCGGCAGCTTGCAATTTGGTTTTGGAGCCATTGGGGTGCGTGGCAGCCTTAGAAAGCGCAACAAAAGGTGAATCCGCAAAGCAATCATATTTATTTATTGTACAAACTGTTCACCAGCTTGAACCAAATTAGCTATGGCAGTCTGCATTTCCAATCATACAGTTTCAGAGGCCACAACAACAGTGTCGCGCGTGACGGTAGCTACCATCTTGACAGCCATTTGCTTGGGTGCGCCGGAGTCAACATCCTGCAAAGCATGAACTTGTTACTAGTAGCGATGCACTTGTTCCTAGTAGCTTCTTGTTACTACTAGTAAGGCACTTGTTACTAGTAGCGATGCACTTGTTTCTAATAGAGCATTCAATTGTGGCAACAGCTCGCTGGATGTTGGTGCTGATGTAGCACGAGAACATGGGTCAGCAGCTGCTGTGTGACAGGTGTGGCTGCTGTTGCCAAAGAAATCGGCACTGTCTTGGCCTACAACGGCTCAGCCGAGCTGTCGCGTGTTGATGGCCAATAGACATCTTCCAATTTGCTCATCTCAAACTTGCTTGACTTCTTGCAATACTCTTTCCGGCAATCCTGGTGTTGCAAAGTTTGGGATTTGATCTCATCCCATTGTGCTTTCAGATTGTGGTGCAGGTGTTTGCAACACCGGTGTGCTTTGTTGCACCGCCCATGATGTACCTTTGCTTGCCTAGGCGAGAGCAGTTTGGAAACATGCTGAGCCACATAATCCCGAACAGTTCAACTCGAAAAAACACCACAGTGTATGCAGCGTGTGGCATACTCAGGCAGTTCAGAAGAAGACCTTTGAACCTCCTTTGCCTGATCTCTGTGCCTTGTCACAAATTGCATCAAATTGCGCGGTCAAAAAGCCTGTGAAGATGCCAGGCTTTCGCTGGCCTCGCTTTCGGCCTTTTCGGATTCATAGTCGCTTTGCGTTCGTGGTGTTCTCAGACTGGCGATGCATTGTGACTGCACCATTACTGCACTCGTTTACTCAAAGCTTGCTCAGGCAGCCTTCCTGAACTTGCTGAGGCAATTTGAGCAGTTGAAAGTTGAAAGCTTGAAAGTGTCTATTTTCATTTGCCCGCGGGTATTTGATCCAGAACCTGAAAGATTTATGTCTCGGTCCCGAGCTTGCCTTGCTTTCCGTGCAGGATGACTGATGAACACCCTTTCGCCTTGCCAGTTGAAAATGCAGTGTCTTTTGACCACAACAGGTCGAGGGATGCTGAGATGTCGCAGTCTTCTTCTTTGTCACAACCAGTAGTTGTTCTTGGAGTATTGTAAGACGGTGGGCAATTCCTGGCCTGACCTTCATTCTGGCTATAAAGTAGACAAGTCCAAAACGACAAAATCGAGTGTCAAGACTATATATATATATATAAATAGAAATGTCACCTCAAAAGACCAAACGGATCCAAAAGGGGCCTTAGAGTTCGAAAAAGTATCAGTAGCAGCGTCACACTGTTCTGTGTTCAGCACGGCAATGGCAGCAGTATTGTAGATCCAGCAGACGAAGCTCTCACAAAGCGTGAGGCTCTTAGTGGGCGCGTCAGAGAAAGCTTGTATAAATGCAGTGGCAGCAGCGTTCCAGCGATTATGGTGGTTTTGGTGAAATGGACGCTTGTAGGAACCCATCATGGATGCTGCTGACGTCATCGAGAAAGAGGCAGAACCAAGAACGCTTCTTCTAGCGACGGATGTGTTGTCTTGGACATACCTACCCCCTTCTTAACGACCTAGTGCTCGGATGCTTACCTTAGCTCTTTGCCATCATTATATCCGTTTCCAGTAAAACAAGAGCACACATAAAGAGCGGCACAGGCTGATCTAGCGTGGAAATCACGCCAGTTTGACCTCTCCAAGCTTGCCACTTGCATGGCACTTGATTTTTCATTGTTCTTTTTTCAAGTAGCTCTTCAAGTAAGCATCCGTACTGTCAGTGCTTCGAAAGACAAATCCCTTTAAGGAAGTTTGTTTGCATATTGTACTATAGTTATATATATATATATATATAATTGTCATCATGTGTATACACGCCGTATATGCACATGCATACAAATTATTTTGATTGGTTAGTTCTGCTATTTGGGAGATAGTCCTGTACCCCGTTAGTAAGCTAGCGGTTAGCTAGTGGTAGCGAGTATTCTGGAAGAAGCAGGGTACGCAGAAACTGACTGAGGGTTCGTCTTCAATGTTTACTGTTTACTTCGGATGGTAATGGGCGGTGAGACATTCAAGACCCAAACCTATCACGACACGTCACTACAACTTAATAGGGTTCTTGTTTTCTTATTTTCTTTGGCTCATTTGCTCCACTCAGGCAAAAGATCGTGAGCCCAGCCTTCTTGGTGGATAGCATTGTTTTGAGTTTGTAGTTTAGTTGGATGTCTTTGCAATTCAGGTATTCACTTTGGACCTCTCGGTGCCCTGCCTCGAAAGGTGCTTGTAGGGTTGACGCCAACCCTTTTGCGGGAAGCTGCTGGCAGGAGCCGCCCAGCCAAGATCCTGCCCTCAAGTACGTGAC